>SEYY01000152.1:5000-12500 GCA_009176605.1 Armadillidium nasatum
AAAACAACTATTACATTTCTTCTTTTTTTTTGGTGGGTGAATAGAAGAGGGATAGGGCTACAAATTCCTCTCTATACTTTATTCGATGCGATTCGTTGGTTTCGAGATATAGCCTCTCAAAAAAGGTTCATTTTTGAACAAAATTTCAAAAATTCCTAAAGTTTGAGAGACTATATCTCGCTTCGGACAAATAGCATTTAATAATGCACTAAATAATTTGTAGCCCTGTCCCTCCTCTAAACAATATCCAAAAAATAAAAAAAAAATTAATAGGTAAAGTTTTTTTTTATAATTTTTTTCTCCGAAAGGATACGATATTTGCAAATGTGTTTTCAAGTGTTTATAACTTTTTTCTAGACGTGATTTCAAAAATCTGTTCCCACTAATGCAGGAAATTGAGGCTAAGGTTATTCGATTAAATTTTCAGCTCATGTGGACCAGTTGTTTGACCCCGCTATTCATTTTTTTCAACTTTGGGTCCAAATAACTTTCAAACCCTTATAGACTCAGAAAAACGCTCGAAATCAACTTAGAACTAATAATAATTGTATATATATATATATATATATATATATATATATATATATATATATATATATATATATATATATATATATATATATATATATATAAGTTCGATCTTAAGGGCATTGACCTATTTGAGGAGGGGAGCTTTCTAAGAAGTTTCTCCCTTGGATCCGCAAGAGGGATCGAACCAGAGCCTTGAATCACATGAGCCAATCACTCTACAGTTTGGGGGGAAACTGTAGGTTGGGGTGATACCATGGTAAGGTGTAAAGGAAATACTCTTCAGCTTGTCATTTCACTGGACGATTCTCCCTTATATCCTCCCGTAAGCAATGGAGAAAGTTATAGTAGAATTTTCTATTTACATTAAAATAGTCAAGAATTTATTCCTTCTAAATAGTTTCTTAGAAGTTGAAAAAACAAAGTTAATAGCAAGTGTCTCATGAACCGAAACATAAGTCAAATCAAATATTGTGTTGCCATTTTAATTATGGGTTGAACCCCCCAAAATGGTGTCAGGAAAGAGTGTGAAGTCAATCTGAGCAGAGTGATTTGCATTGCAAATCAAAATCCCGTTAGGCTCAGGTTGCCAGATTTTTTGAGGTAGCTAAATCTGGCACCCCCCGAAAGCGCTTAATGTTGATTCTCAGTTGGAACATTATCTTTGTCAAGCGAAATGGGAGGCTTTCTAGTGACATTGTTTTCTCTTTTCATTGTCATATACTTAAGCCAATGTTTCATCACCGTTAACGACCTTACAAAAAAATTTTCTCTGTTGTTTCTGGTCTGTTTCTAAGGGTGTGTTCCATGAAATTAAGCGTGACGTCACTCTTAAGCCAGCTGTAACGAGTAGAATTAGTAGAATCTTGCAATAAAGCATTTAGATGATTTCTGATTTTGCTGATCTTTGCGATTTACTGATCTTCGATTAGTATTCGTGTTACAAAATTTGTTGGTAATATTTCTCACCTGTAATTTGCTGATTTATTATTCATTGACATTAGATATAACATTCCAGGTATCTCAAAGACATCCTAAACCATCCGGATATGATCCTCTAACTTTAACTAGTCGACGGATATTCATAACAATCAAAAACTCCCATAGACCTTCAGTCAAATTAAAACTGTTCAACACATGAACACTTGTTTCTCCTAAATCATTTTTGCCTAGTGATTGTGAGTTTTTGCATCACTTTTTATAAGATTGTAATAAAATTTATTAAACACACTTATCATATATTTTTCACTCATGATAAATCACACAATAAATCTAACACATATGTTCCAAAAACTTCTCGCAGAAAATTGATAGGTAAGCCTCGAACACCTGAGTTAAAAGGATTAGTATTAAAGGTTTGAGTGAAATAACATGCTGTAAAGCGAAAAAGGTTCTCGTGTAACAGTAATATCTAAAAACATTTTGTATGAATACACACTGACAAATCATACACTCACACGCGCCCATACACGCATATATATATATATATATATATATATATATATATATATATATATATATATATATATAATATATATATATATATATATATATATATATATATATATATATATATATATATTTTTTTTATCCTTGGGTTCTTGGCCCACGACGGATACCGCTGGCTGGCCAGGCCAGGCCTTATATATATATATATTATATATATATATATATATATATATATATATATATATATATATATATAGTGGTGTAACGTGTGTGCGTGTAACGTGTTTGTTATGTGTATGGTGAAGAAAGAAAGAAAGATTGTAAGAATAAAATCCATATATATATATATATATATATATATATATATATATATATATATATATATATATATATATATATATATATATATATATATATATATATATATATATATATATATATATATATATATATATATTATATATATTATATTTTTATATATATATATTATATATATATATTTATATATTATATATATATATATATATATATATATATATATATATATATATATATATATATATATATATATATATATATAATATATATATATATATATATATATATATATATATATATATATATATATATATAATATATATATATATATATATATATATATATAATATTATATATATATATATATATTGCAACTATTAAAGTCTGCTATACCGCCGGGATTCGAACCCTGGTCTCTTGGATCGTAAGCAAGAGTGTTATCCCCTGCGCCAAGACGGTACAAAATGAGATCACGCTGGGAAGTCTCATGAAATTCTATCATGCTAAACTCCCAACGAACCCCACCGACCGCACCATGACACGGGGACAACGAGGCCAGTTCTATCCCTCTTTCTCGCAGACTAGTTAAATATCATTTAGAACCACTAACTCAACTCGTGGTTCGAAACAACATTGCAACTATTAAAGTCTGCTATACCGCCGGGATTCGAACCCTGGTCTCTTGGATCGTAAGCAAGAGTGTTATCCCCTGCGCCAAGACGGTACAAAATGAGATCACGCTGGGAAGTCTCATGAAATTCTATCATGCTAAACTCCCAACGAACCCCACCGACCGCACCATGACACGGGGACAACGAGGCCAGTTCTATCCCTCTTTCTCGCAGACTAGTTAAATATCATTTATTTTTAGAACCACTAACTCAACTCGTGGTTCGAAACAACATTGCAACTATTAAAGTCTGCTATACCGCCGGGATTCGAACCCTGGTCTCTTGGATCGTAAGCAAGAGTGTTATCCCCTGCGCCAAGACGGTACAAAATGAGATCACGCTGGGAAGTCTCATGAAATTCTATCATGCTAAACTCCCAACGAACCCCACCGACCGCACCATGACACGGGGACAACGAGGCCAGTTCTATCCCTCTTTCTCGCAGACTAGTTAAATATCATTTATTTTTAGAACCACTAACTCAACTCGTGGTTCGAAACAACATTGCAACTATTAAAGTCTGCTATACCGCCGGGATTCGAACCCTGGTCTGCGAGAAAGAGGGATAGAACTGGCCTCGTTGTCCCCGTGTCATGGTGCGGTCGGTGGGGTTCGTTGGGAGTTTAGCATGATAGAATTTCATGAGACTTCCCAGCGTGATCTCATTTTGTACCGTCTTGGCGCAGGGGATAACACTCTTGCTTACGATCCAAGAGACCAGGGTTCGAATCCCGGCGGTATAGCAGACTTTAATAGTTGCAATATTGTTTCGAACCACGAGTTGAGTTAGTGGTTCTAAAAATAAATGATATTTAACTAGTCTGCGAGAAAGAGGGATAGAACTGGCCTCGTTGTCCCCGTGTCATGGTTGCTGTCGGATGGGGTCCGTTGGGAGTTTAGCATGATAGCATTTCATGAGACTTCCCAGCGTGATCTCATTTTGTACCGTCTTGGCGCAGGGGATAACACTCTTGCTTACGATCCAAGAGACCAGGGTTCGAATCCCGGCGGTATAGCAGACTTTAATAGTTGCAATGTTGTTTCGAACCACGAGTTGAGTTAGTGGTTCTAAAAATAAATGATATTTAACTAGTCTGCGAGAAAGAGGGATAGAACTGGCCTCGTTGTCCCCGTGTCATGGTGCGGTCGGTGGGGTTCGTTGGGAGTTTAGCATGATAGAATTTCATGAGACTTCCCAGCGTGATCTCATTTTGTACCGTCTTGGCGCAGGGGATAACACTCTTGCTTACGATCCAAGAGACCAGGGTTCGAATCCCGGCGGTATAGCAGACTTTAATAGTTGCAATGTTGTTTCGAACCACGAGTTGAGTTAGTGGTTCTAAAAATAAATGATATATATATATATGTAATTCTTTTATAAATATTTTCATGTTCCTAAACATAGATATCGAAATCCATATGAATATTGGTACTGGTGCTTGGTTCAAAATCTGGGTACTTGGGCATTCCTAAGATACTGTATATACAAATACTCATATATATATCATCATCATCATCATCACCGTCCAAACCGGTAGGCTGGCGCCTGTCGGGTGCTACTCCTCCAAAATCTTCTCCACGCATTTCTGTCCTCAAACATTCGGTTGTCTTCCACCTCTTCCAGTGTCTTGTTCCTTCGTTGAATGGCTTCTTCTACCGCCTCCATCCATCTCTTCCTTGGTCTTCCCGCCGGTCTCCTTCCTTCTGGTCTCCATTCCAGCATCTCTCAGTCTCTCTCCCTCCCCCATTCTTTTCACGTGACCAAACCATCTCAGTTGGTTTCTTTCTATGCATTCCAAAATTGATTCCACCCCAAGTTCCTCTCTCACCAGTTCACTCCTCATCCTATATATATATATATATATATATATATATATATATATATATATATATATATATATATATATATATATATATATATATATATATATATATATATATATATATATAATATATATATATAACCTCGTCCGTCCCCCTTCTAATCTATTGACCGTTCTCCTGCAATATGTACATGTATATGCTCATGCATATATTAAAACTTATTTCAAATCAAATATATTATGCTTCCTATTTTTTTTTTTTTTTTTTTTTTTTTTTTTTTTTTTTTTTTTTCTTTTTTTTTTTCTCGCTTACAACCAACTAACTTAATATTCAAAAAAACACTGATTCCATTCATTTCACCTTTTTATTTGTAATTTATAACTTGTGTTTGTAACCTTTGCTCGTTTACTTTATCATTTAATCTTAAATTTTTTATTTATTTTTGTCATACATATTGTGATTTATTATTAATCTCTTTGTGATTCTGTTATTGCAGGAAATATTGAAAATGGATTTATAATAATCCGAAACGTCTATTTTATTTATCATGATTATTAAAGTTTATAATTTTTATGCATTATGTTGCTACCTACGTTATTAGCATTATGCTTCTATATATATATATATATATATATATATATATATATATATATAATATATATATATATATATATATATATATATATATATATATATATATATATATATATATATATATATATATATATATATATATATATATATATATATATATATATATATATATATATATATATATATATATATATATATATATATAATATATATATATATATATATATATATATATATATATATATATATATAGCTCCGGAATTGTCTATGGTGGAATTAAAAGCAAATGTTCGAGTGAAGAATTTAACTTTAATAGAAGTTAAAACGGCAGTTATGCATTCAGAAGATAGTAGAGGAGGGAAAGAGGAAGAAGCAAATTAGAATTGGCATTTTTTTACAAAATGCCAGAAAGAACGTGAGGAAGAACCAGAAGGATTATTTCATTTTCTATTGAGAAAAGAGTTTTTGGTGTACGGAGAATAGATTTGCACGATTCCGGAATGAATATAAGTTGCGTGAGGTTCTGTAGTTTGAAGACAACAGTATTCCCTCAAGATAGTATTCCTTCGTCGAATAGCTAGAGAGCAAGCAGAATTAAACCAAAATTTGTTGAATTTAGAAGAAGGGAAAGAATATGGAATGTACACCTCCATGCCAAAGAGAATCTCATTGGTTATGAGCTCTACCTATTCCGAGAGACCTCTTCCACGAAAACAGTAATCATTACATGTGAAATCAAAGAAGTACGACCGCAAGTCAGACCAGTTAGCAGCACCAAAGTGCCAGAAGCGTCTCCTCTCCGAAGGCGTTTGCAGTTTTTGCTTAACATTTGAATAGACAGAACAAGATACAGGGATAAGAAGGTGATAGGATGAATCAAGAGGAGGAAAGAGTTTAATAGTGTAATGAGAAGGATAAGAAGTTAAGAAAAGATCAAGTATGTTGGGTTCATTACCAAGGCGGTCATGGGATACGAGTAGGGAGTTACTCCAACTGCTCAAGGTTAGAAAAGTGATAGAGTAGTCAACCAGATGAGAGCCATTGGCGGTTGTAAAAGTTGAAATCTCCTAAATTGACAATTTCAGAAAAAAAAGAAAAGAGAAAAGAAAAGAATGTGTCTATTTTGGAGTTAAGATAATTGAAGAATATTTTAAAGTCAGTACATTAGAAGATAAATGGACAGCTCAAATCAATTTACTTGTAGAATTGCAGGAGAGCTTAAACCATAAAGAAAAAAATTCAGAAGACTCCAGGTTAGATACGCGAGAACAAGCAACATCTGTTTTTGAGACAGTAGGAGAAAACAAAGTAAGGTTTGCGGTCAGAGCACTCAAGCACCCGAGTTTTAGTTAAGCACAAGAGATGATGTTGAGAAGAAGAAAGGTGGTGTTCGACAAAGTGGAATTAGACAAGCGATCGGGAATGTTGGAGAAATTTATGAAAAATAAGACATTGCACCAGGGCATGTCGGCATCAAGGTCTTGGTGGCACCAACCTCATCACCGGAGGCTACAAACTCCCAAGTGGTAATGAGAGAAAGAGTGGACAGAGAATAGATCTGGATAAGGGACTACTTTTGGAAGCCGCCCCTCTATACTTCTCTGAAGCAGCTTTAGGTTCCTCCATTTTTAATATTTAATTGTTTTAAAAAGGTAATGTAAGAGCAAGCACTTGTAAATTTATAGGGTACATGTGAAGAAGAGGTAAAGTAGTTGGAGAATAGGTACCCCAATATGGGTCAAGGGTACACTAGAGACCGTCTGAGAAGGTGAAACGCGAAAAGGGACGATGGTCTAGAACACCTTATAACCCCGCGGGTTTTGCCCAATGGGGGGTACTTTCATTATTTTGTCATCCCCTTATATTATAATATATTAGAAATATATATATTATATATATATATATATATATATATATATATATATATATATATATATATATATATATATATATATATATATATATATATATATATATATATATATATATATATATATATATATATATATATATATATATATTAGGGATGGAGCGATACCAAAATTTTTACCGATACCGATACCGATACCGATACCTAAAAATTCCCCGAAGCCGATACCCGATACCCGATACCTGA
>SEYY01000152.1:17500-20000 GCA_009176605.1 Armadillidium nasatum
TGTGTAGTTTTATTTTAATTTTTTAAATTTATTTTAATTACAGCGTTAAAATATGCAGAATTTTTCAAAAGTATTTGAATATTTTACTTATTTTTATATATATACGAATTTA
This sequence comes from Armadillidium nasatum, assembly GCA_009176605.1. Taxonomy (NCBI): domain Eukaryota; kingdom Metazoa; phylum Arthropoda; class Malacostraca; order Isopoda; family Armadillidiidae; genus Armadillidium; species Armadillidium nasatum. The sequence goes on from SEYY01000152.1 coordinate 17,613, forward strand.
AAATGGACACTCGTTTACATAGTTATATCAGTATATAATTATATATATATATATATATATATATATATTATATATATATATATATATATATATATATATATATATATATATATATATATATATATATATATATAAGATTTTAAAGTCTGCTATAACTTCTCACTGCAGAGTATTTTCTATATAGAAAATTAATGTCTGCTATTGGAGATCGAAACAACAACCTTTAAGTTGGTAAGTCTAACTCGCTAACCACTCTGCTACGGCAGTACAAAAGGGAATTGCCTTGGAACTTGTCCACGATTTACTTTCGCGGCGTCAAGCCCATTAAGGACTCCCCCGACTGCAACACGAGCAAGGGGCTTTAAGTTTCTTGTTCAAATACAATTCATAGTTGACGGTTAGGTTGTAGATACACTGCCATATGTGATGGTTGCTTTAGCAGGGAAAATAACTGCCTAAGGCTACAGTTTATTTATTTTGAATTTCACATAGATTTTTGCATGGAGTTTATAGGTTTTTCCATAGGGGATAAAAGGTTTGCCATAAAAAAACCTTATGGCCCCTAACCGGTAACAAAAATAGAATAGTCACTTTTGGTTTTGTCATAGGGCCCTATTGTGCTTTGATTGCATGGGACCTCTATGGTAACTTATTGGTGTTATCATAGAACCTTTTTAAACAATTTTTATGGGCATATAAATATAAGCCTCTACTTTCTTGTATGATCTGACTTCATATTCTCCCAAGTAAGACAAAATATAATCATCATCCAACATGCACGCACAATGAAAAATACATACATATTGCCTTAATATTACTGCTTCAAATTTCTTGAAAAAATATCGATATTCGATACTGATGATAAAATAAAGTCTATGTAAAATATTGATAAATTGATATATCGGCTTTAAAAGTATCATCAATATTTTTTCGATACTATCGTAAATAAAATATCAATATCGATATAAATTGGTCCTCTTTCGGCATCTGAAATTCTGAACTCTGTATATCAAGATTTCATTAGATATGAATGTCATTTTTTATTTTTTCACGGTTGATTTTAATCTGAAAAGTTGAGAAATTTAATCTGGGTACTTAAAATTTAAGATATTTTTAATTTTGAAAAAGTTAGCAAAATAATTTAGCCTAGTTTCTCTGTTTGGAACTCTAAATTGATGGTTATCTAAATACTATGCTTGTTTCACCGGTTGATTTCATTGTCTCACAGTGTCATTCACAGGAATATTTCGACAGAAATTCGCGAAGAGCGTGATGCCGTGGTGATGTCATTGTATAAGGTGATGTGGCAATGCAAAACCACATGATTTAAGGAAGTTATTTTAAGCGTGACCCATGATCGCAACACCTCATTCCAATTTTAAAAGTTTCAAAAAAATCCATTAAAAGGCATCTAACTCGGCATTAATGAAATCTATATACAGTACAACAATTTTGTGCATCCAAAGAAAGCAAAATTATTAATTTAGCTCGTCGTTTGGGAAATATATAATGAGGTAAACCTTGGTTACTAGAAAAGTTGCCACATTCAGATTCATGATCTTGGATATCTGGGAAAATGAGGGTTTACATTCAAGATACAAAAATTTTAGACCATTTTAATATATTTGGTCCCCTAATAATATACTGTAGAATAACACTCTCGGAATAAGGTGAAATACATTTTGGGAAATTTAGGTCAGGTGATAAGTGGGTAATTTTCTTTTTGTGCTAAGGCAAATTTTATTTTTACTATTGAAATTATAAAGATGAATGTTAATTTTCTTGCTATGTTGAGAAGTTTTATTTGACAAAATATAATTAAATGTATTAAATAAAGTCTACGAAGCATTAAATACTACTTTTGTATAATAAATATGCCAAAAACTTAAAAATTTTATTAAAAAAAATATATTTACAATAGATGCTATTATATAGAATAATAAATAAACCAATATATCAAAATTTACATTCAATAATTACTACTATATAGTAAAATGTAAACCAGACCATTTTTATATATTTTTTCATTATAGTTTCAATAGTGTATAAATAATCCTTGCCTCAGTGTAATAAAAATATTACCTAAAATAAGAAAAGGTAAGGTTAAGCTCAGGTAATCCACTTTTGATTTTATTTTTACCCTACCGAAGTTATAAAAACAAATATATAAATATAGTAAAATAACGATCTTGACTAGTCAAACTAGTTTGTTGGATCTAACAACTAATTTGAAATATTAAGACTACTTTTTACAATAAATTCACAAAAACCTTGATTTTTTTAACCATAAAAAGATAGATATCTATAATCAATCATAATGATAGACCGATATTGATAAATCAATAGACCAATATATTAAATATGACATTTGAGAATTACATTTCAATA
>SEYY01000152.1:25000-40319 GCA_009176605.1 Armadillidium nasatum
AATTTTGGTAATTTTTTAGTTATATATATATGTTTAATAGAATTTTTTTTTTTTTTTTTTTTTAATAATAATAATATGGTTTATTACTTCTGAAAATTAACACTTCTGATGTTGTTATTGAATATCAATATTTCAATGTGTAAATTATTCCTTTAGTGATTATATGTTGAGTAGGCATGTTTCTTGCAAAAAAAAAAAAAAAAAAAAAAAAATTTCCCTAATAATTCTATCTTACAAGAAAATAAGGTGAAGACATTTAGCATCTGAAGAAAAATACTTACAGGAAATAGAAAAGAAGTTTTTAAATTAATATAGCCGTGTAGAATTTATATTGAAAGATGAAGATTAAAATATAGTGGAGACTAATTTCTTAAAGTTTAAAAAGATTAAAATTTTGAAAATTAAGTTCACTACATTCAGTTATTTAAATTATAACCCATTGTCTGTAATAAGCATTGAATCTACCTAAAATGGAACCAGAGAAAGGGGAGGAATAGAGGATGTACTCCAATTTGGAGTTAAATAGTCGAAAAGTTTATAGTTACCTGAAATAAAAATTACACTTAGGAATTCAATCTCAAATTGGAAAGAGTCACTTGAATAGGGTAGGAAAATTTTTTGGTAGATTCCATTTCATAAGCACAATAAAAAACAAAGTTAACCATTCAAATTTAAAAAAAAAAAAAAAAAAAAAAAGCCTTTGTCAAAAAAGGAAAATTTACTGGTTTATCAGAAGATAATTCGTGCTCAGAGGGAAATTTAAAGTTCAAGCTATTACCAATCCTTAATCTTAATAAAGAAAGTAATAGATTTGTGCACCAGAAGCAAGCTTGTCTGTTTGAAATTATGTCAGGGAGAAGAGGGAAAGAGAGGCATTGTTAGCTGCTATCCCAATGGCCTGGCAATATTTTAGTTAATTTGAAAAAAAGTGATTTTATATACTATATATATATATATATATATATATATATATATATATATATATATATATATATATATATATATATATATATATATATATATATATATATATATATATATATATATATATATATATATATATATATATATATATATATATATAAGGAATAAAAAACCAGAGCTCTATGGAACATTTTATTAGGTCAACATTTCGAGAATAAACTTCTTATTTTCAGTCTAATAAGACAAATGTTATTGATATAAAATTACCTTTAGAATCATACGTAATAAAATAATGTACAATATATGAAATTTTTTTATTTAGAAAACACCTTTTTAAAACACTGCTAAAAAATGGACACTAATGGTGGAAATAAATTATTATTTGAAATCTAAAAAAGTATCTCAACTAAAAATTTACTAAATTTAGCTTGTCATGATGTTTATTTCATTTTTAATAACATACTTTATTTCCAAACCAATTCTTTAGCTATGGGTTCCCCATGAAGTGCTGATTTTGCCAACAAATACCTAGATCATTACGAAACCTCCTGGCTATCCACATGCCCAATAGCCATCAAACATAATTTTTACAATAGATATATGGAAGATACTTTCCTCCTTTTCGATAACAGTTATAAAGTTCCCCTTTTTTTTAAACTTTCTTAATAATAAACTACCCAATATAAAATTTACATGTGAAGAAGAAATAAACAACTCCTTGCAGTTTTTAGACATTTTGATTAATAAAAATTTGCATTCCATCAACATCGATTTTCCGTAAAAAAAAAATTTACAGGATTAGGTTTAAACTATTTTACTCACATACCATTTATTTATAAACTTAACAATATCAAAGCATTAATATATAGATCATATCATATTTCATCTGATTTCAACTTAATACATAAAGAATTTAATTTTATAATAGAGTTCCTTAACATTATTTACAATAAACAAACTACAGTTCCACAAAAAAAAATTTTATACATTAAATTTCCGTTCTATGATCATTTATGCATTAAATTAAAAAAAAAAAAAAAAACTTCAACCTATTTTACAAAGCACATTTCCATAACTTAAAATCATTCCTATATTCACAAATAATAATAAAATCAGCTCCATATTAAACCATAAAGACAGATTACCGGACCCCTGCGCTCGCTGGGTCGTATATAAATACAACTATGGTGACTGCTCAGCCATCTACGTTGGTAGCACCATGCGCCAACTCCACGTGCGCACCAGCGAACATAGGAGAAATATACCGCGTACTGGAAAAAAATCTAACTAATCCTTCCAATTCTAATATCAGAGAATACACCTTAAAACATCAACACCAGTTAAACCCATCCAATTTCAAAATAATAGCACAAACCAACCACTCATTAGATTGATGTATTTTAGAATCATTTTATATAACCACTCTCAAACCATTATTAAACACCAACTGTAGTGCTATAAGAACTTTAGTAATGTAATTTTATAATCCTTAACATGTCTGACTGTTTTTTTTAGATGAGATACTTTTTTACATTTCAAATAATTTATTTCCACCATTAGTGCCCATATTTTAGCAGTGTTTTAAAAAGTGTTTTTTATATAAAAATTTTTCATATATTGTGTATTATTATAAACTTCAGTAATGTAATTTTATAATCCTTAACATGTCTGACTGTTTTTTTTAGATGAGATACTTTTTACATTTCAAATAATTTATTTCCACCATTAGTGCCCATATTTTAGCAGTGTTTTAAAAAGTGTTTTTTATATAAAAAAATTTCATATATCGTGTATTATTTTCTAATTTATTTTATTCCGTTTGATTTTAAAAGTAATTTTATATTAATAACATTGTCTTATTGGATCCTGAAAATGAAAAGTATATTCTCGAAACGTTGATCTAATAAAATGTTCCATAGAGCTCTGGTTCTTCTATTTTTGTTAAAAATAATATTCCCTAAACATAGAAGCCATAATTATATATATATATATATATATATATATATATATATATATATATATATATATATATATATATATATATATATATATATATATATATATATATATATATATATATATATATATATATATAAGGGATGGAGCGATACCAAAATTTTTACCGATACCTAAAAATATATACTATACCGATACCGATACTTTATATATATATATATATATAATATGCCGATACTTGCCGATACCGATACCGATACTTCATCCATCCTTAATATATATATATATATATATATATATATATATATATATATATATATATATATATAATATATATATATATATATATATATATATATATATATATATATATAAACAGACGATTCAAGCATGGACAAATTATACCAACGGGAATACTGGTCAGTTATCAGTGGTTACCTTCACTCTTTTATTCTTTGGCTCTTTAGCGAGAATATTTACTTCCATTCAAGAGACCGGCGATATAATTATTATTGCAACTTACTCTGTAGGTTCCTTTGTTAATTTCATAGTTTTATCCCAGATACTATACTACTGGAATGTCCCAACGAAAATCAAAGGAAAAAAAAAACTACTTGAGAAAAAGACTAAGTAACTGACAAAAGTATTAGTACAAAAACTGTTCACAGTTGTTTATATTTTATATTACTTAATGAAATAATACTTCAAATATTATTAATTCGATTTTAGAGAATTATTGTGGTTTTCCTCTTTGGAAGTCTATGTTTTTTTTTTTAATTTATTGTTGTTAATGGCATTCCATTTTTATTTTCTGTTAAAAATAAATAATAAGTATATGTCTTTTGATTTTTAGCCTTTATACTTTTTAGAATGTATTTAGATTTACTTTAAATTATTGTTCTTTGTCAATAGTAATAATTAATCAATTCCCCTCAGGCCTCATTCCTCTTCAAGTTTTTTCTAAACTATTCCCTCAACTTAATACATTTGTAAATTAATTAATGATTTTCTCCTTTAACAAAAATGTGAAAACATTTTGACCTAAAAAAAAATAATAATAATAACAAATAGTACACATACTGGAAGAATGATTAGCTTTGTCATGCGAATAATTATTTTTATTGTCGATATGTACTAGATTAATTTAGTGATAGGTATAAAAAGATATGAAGCATATTTATATTTAATGTATATGCCAACTTTTGTTTACTTGTATTTGGAGTCTGTGGGAGCCTTATTGATGTTGGTATTTTCATAAAATAGGTGAAACCTACAAGGGAGACAAAGAGAAAATTGATTATTTTCCTTTATATAGTGATGCACCGGCCTTTTTACAACTCCAACTCCGACCGGAGACATTTCTCTCAGGCCGGAGTTTTGTGTAGCCTTAATTACTTTTAAATAATAAAGTTAAACTTATCTTGCAGAAAATAAATTTGTATATATAACATTTTGTTTCTGAAAAATTTCCTGTAAATTCATATTTGAGACGAGAACAAGGGAGAGAAACTAAAATTACCCTTTTATAACTATTAATAGAAAAAATGTGTTAGAAAATAAGATGAAACCTTTGAAAACTGTAGAATTAAAAATGGCGGTGGATATGAAAATCTATTCACCATATATATATATATATATATATATATATATATATATATATATATATATATATATATATATATATATATATATATATATATATATATATATATATATATATATATATATATATATATATATATATATATATATATATATATATTAATTCCATTTCTTTAGAGACTCCGGCTGGAGAATAATTTTTTAAGTCCTAGACTCCGTCCTCCCGCCAAAAATCACTGGTGCATCACTAGATATATGTTATGCCTTCTACAAAGTTTTTTGTTCATTGTATTTTCTCTATACAAACGTTTAATACCTATAAAATTGTTAAATAATTACGCCATCTTCAGTATAGCAAATGCATAGGTAGAAATACAGAAAACAATACTTGGTTCATGCACATTTCAACGAAGTTAAATGAGAGTTAATATATTTAAAGTGGAATGGCTCTCTGTTCGTACTTTATCCTAATCTAAATCTGTATATTATTAACACAAATCATAGAAAATTCATTACAATCTTTTTATTTATCTATTTTGTTTATTTTATTTATTTTTTATTTTATTTTATTTTATTTTTTGAATTTTGCAATTCTCGCACTTTCTGAGAAACAGAAAACTCATTAAATTCGTTTCTCCTTGCCTTCTATTTTCCTTTTCTTTCATTCTTTTCTAATAACTGGTCTCTCTTGTCTATTTATTACTCTTCTTCCTTTAAAAAAAAATAAAATTATACTGCACTGAGATACTTCTCAGGTTAAAGCATCCGCAATTTAGTTTCTTGAATTTTCGTTTCTCAACAGACTTGTATCACCGTCTCGACTTACCTTAAAGCGTGATGCTTAATCCCGATGTTGATTCAAATGCCTTCACCTAAACTTCCTAGTGTTTATAAGGATTGATTCAAATCTGCTATATTATCACATAGGCTATGCTAACGCATATGGTTTTTTAGTATTAATAAATTGTTAAATGAATGCACCAAGCCATTGCATCTGATGCAAAAGCCCAAACACGCACTCAGTTATCACTAGCAAAAAATTCAAAAATGTACATGAAACCTAATATTCAAAAAAGATTAGTTCTCTATAATATCTTTTACTTTTAAAATATAATGAAAAACGGTCATAAAAATTTGGGAAAAATAATTTGCAACCGTATTGAGATACGTCAAAACAAAAAGAGAACTGCCCACACTAACATTTTGTTGATCAGCTACATTTCCTGTGACAAAATATACATTGGGCTGTTTGTATTTTAGTTCTTCCTCACGTTCTCAAATATGCCCTCGCCTTCTTAAGAGAAGAGCCTAAAAGAAAATTTGTCCGCATGAACTCATACCGATCGCGCAGCCACCTTATTCGAGCATACTGTTCGCACTTTGGCATTTATTTTTTATCCTCTTTGATTGATCGCATTCGCCTTGACGTTTAAAATTGCTTTGATTTACACTTACCTTAATCTTTGCTTTTCAGGGACTGCCTCTCTTACTTAAATAGAAAACCCACTTCTGGTATACATTTATGCAACACTTCAATACATAGTTTTTCAGCTTATAAACGAAGCACAAATAGGAAACACAAGGAAAGATATGTTTCCTATGTGTATAATAGCTAAGATATCTCAGTTGGAGCATAAATTTTTAAGTTTCATACCTTTATGAAAAAGTGCGTTTGATTTCATTTTTGTAAAGTTTACAATTAGTAGTACTCCATGGAAATTGAGCATCCTCCGCTTCTCTCTTCATTTCTGCCAATCTTTTGTTATTTTGAGAGAGATCTTTACAGATATGATTAACACAGGTCCTAAATTTTCATAAAACGTTTTTGGCTTTTTTTTTCACTATTTGCTAAAACAAACTTTGAAACTTAATTCAGGTTCCTATTTTTGCGTAGATTTTTTGCTATGGAGACTGCTTTACTAACCCTGAATCAGCCTCACTAAACTCCCTTATTCTAATCTGTTAATCAAAAAATCAATGACTATTGCAAGAAAGGTATGGACATGTTCTAAAACCTTTCCATTAATAATCCGTCCAGCCCTAACATTTAACACATATGCTGAGTTTACGCATTATTAATCATTAATTTTCCAGCTTAACTTTGCAAGTAAGCCACACTTTTAAGTTAATGGTATCGTGGAGAGAGGTGGAAAAGGTACATTCTCGAAACATAATTGTAATATTTTATTTTAAAAAATGAAAGAGTGAATGTTTCGAAAGTAATTTTATATACCTTTTTCGGATGATACTCTTGAAAAGCAAACATAAGAAAATCGTTGAAATTAATCTTCAAAAATTATAATGTTTGTAACATATCATTTTATAAGGAAATTAATTAAATACACATTTAAATAAATGCTTTACTTAAAAGCGTTAAAGCGATTAGAAAAAAGTAAAAAAAAAAAAAGAAAAAAAACTGCATATAAATATATATACAGTGGAACTCCAATATTCGTCCCACCAGTATTCGTCTTTTCCGATATTCGCCCTGTAATTTTTTTCCGATATTCGTCGAAAAATCAATATTCGTCCTACCTACGAAAGCCTATAACCTTAAAAATAAAAACTCTTAATAACAATCATTGTTTTTCTCATCCAAAAGGTAAATTTCTTTTTAAATTTTATTTGTGTTTAGCGTTTATGTAGGCCTACACAGTGCGTATTACGTATTATTTATGGCAGTACGCTGTTTAATATGTACTGTAGTTAAATTGTACAGTGTTTGAAATGATTTCGGAGATCGATTCTTGATTGAAATTTTTTTTTTTGGGAACGAATTAATCCATTTTTAGTTAATTCCTATGGGAAAAAATTATTCGATATTCGTCTTTTTCGATATTCATCATCCCCTCAGGAACGGATTAATGACGAATATTAGTTATATATATATATATATATATATATATATATATATATATATATATATATATATATATATATATATATATATATATATATATATATATATATATATATATATATATATATATATATATATATATATATATATATTAACAATAATAAGTATAATGTTAAAGTGGAGGTGAATGACTAGTATAATTAATTAATTATGTTAACAATATATAAAATTTAAAACTTAACAAAAAAAAATAAAAAAAAAAAAAAATAATATATATATTTATATATATATATATATATATATATATATATTATATATATATATAATATATATATATATATATATATATATATATATATATATATATATATATATAATATATATAAAACCCTTTTTTTTTTTTTTTTTTTTTATTGGACTAAGATGAAAATAAAAAAAATAATGTAAAAAAATACCGTTTGCAACTTAAATTACCCATTTTATATTTTAAACTGACAGTTGTTGTTGTTCGATCATATTGTACCTTTATAGTTCATAACCCTTAATTGACATTTAAGACTGCGTATACTTTTAAGAAAGTGAAATGCGAGAATCGAACTCTGATTATGAACATATCGCAAATTAAACGAACAAACATTTTACTAAAAAGTACAAAAAATAAATAAATAAATAAAAGAATCACCTTACATAAAAGGCCATCTAGTACTTGTAAAATCATTCATGGAATGTACAAATATGACATGTGTTCCAATCCAGAAGGTCATTGGAGGTCATGGTGCTACAGTTCAGTGTGAGTTGTACTATGTACAACAGTCTTTTCCTTACTTTTTATTATGTTTGTTTTATTTGCCTTAAAATTTATTAAAAATATATCCACACTAAACTCTTTAACTCGTTTGGTGATAATGCAAGCTTTATTGCACGATTCAGTAATATCGGTTTCTTTAATATCAAAGTCGGGCAAACGCTCCATACTGAAATGACCTGGTAGCTTTTTCAAAAGTGTCAATGTTACATTATGAGGCAAATTTGCTTTCAGATCTTCCGACAAAGTTGCAGTGATACAAAGAATTACATCCGTGGCATTGTGATTATTCTTTAAAAGTTGTTCCATGAGTTTATTATATAATTCGTCTACTTCAAAAGAACTTCCTAAATCATGAACAATTACATTTCTTTCAACTTTAAATTTACGTCCATCTTCAGTGGTACCTATAACTGGAATCTTTCGCATGAGAAGGAATGTAGGAGGAGTATACATATGAGAGAAAAATACCTCGAATTTATGTGAAGGAGGCTGTGCAGCAACATAGTCATGAACGTACTCCATAGTTTTAGTAACGCCACCTTGGTGTAAAAATCCAAAGAAAACTACGCAAACAATGTTCCATGTTTGCCATAACAGAAATATAAAATGTTTTGTAAACCTAAATTTTGGTAAGGCATATATGCTTATCTTATCAGAATGGAGAAGAACAAGAGGTAGTAACGTGGGCAATAAAAACCGTGGTTCTTGGTGTGGTATGAAAGATAAAGCAAAAACGGGTACGATGAAACTCGCCAATAGCATTGTAGCCATACTATAAATTTTGGGTTTTGCAGTCATTCTTCGAAATATGAAATGTGAAAAATATTTTGATACAGACCACAGTCCGATCAGTCCTAGAATACCGTGCAAGAGAGGAATATTTACTGCTATGTGTAAAAAATATGGGATGATATCCATGTTCTGCTAAGTTATCCGCTTTTGCATTGTAAAGTAAAAAGTTCAATGGTGTGATAGTAAATGATGCCACAGTCACATTTCTAAATAACAGTTCCTTTACAGTTAAGGTATTATAATAAAAGGAGTCGGTTAACATACAAACAACAAATGTAACCAATACACCTGGTACAAGACTAATGCATCTCCAATTAAAATAAGAAAAATCCAATTCTCTTGTAATAACTCCTCTTTGTAACCAATAAGAGAGAGGAATGAAAGAATATATGATAAAAGTTGGCCGAACAAAAAAACCAAACGTAATGATAACAGAGATGAAGAAGCTATCTACATAATTATAAGGAGGCAATTTACTCTTATATCGAACAATTTTTACTTTCTCTTTTATGGTTTCAGCAGATTCATATAAATCTTGAAGAACATTTTCCTTTCTAATTATTTTACAACTATCAACCATTGAAAGGCAAACTCGCCACAGCAACAAAGAATAAAGCACAAGTTCAATGCTATTGGAAAAAGTTCGCGTGGAATAAACCAACATTATGTACGAACCCGCAAAAACCTTCAACACACTGCCATGGTCTTACGTAACTCAATGACGCTATTTTAAACACACAAAAATCGCAAATGAAAGAAAGAAGAGTCATAAAGAGTCGAGGAGCAATGATAAGGACTTTAGGAGTCATTATATCTATTCCGTAAATATATTTAATGATGGGAGAAACATATCTTAAAAGCAGGTACGGCAGTGAAACGAACCCCGAAAATACCACAGATCTAATAGGGCTCGCTGAAGAATATTCCCATGGCTTTACTCCATCGATTTCTAAGACATCATCTAAAAAATATTGTATATATATATATATATATATATATATATATATATATATATATATATATATATATATATATATATATATATATATATATATATATATATATATATATATATATATATATATATATATATATATATATATATATATATATATATATATATATATATATATATATATATATATATATATATATATATATATATATATATATATATATATATAAAATGATCTATTACAGCATAATAATAATAATGTCCATTTTTGTTTAAGTGTACAGAAGCAGCCACAGCTCACCAAAAAGCAGCTAAACAGAGTCGAGAATCGACTTCAGAGACACCTCCTAAACGAAAAGAAAGGAAAGTTTGACAGAAGAGTCAAATCTTCAAAACAGATTTAGTAATCTGAGGAAAGTAAAGATATTCACATTATTAAAGTGAGGTGATTCCGAAAAGGTGTAAGGAGGGCTATCGGGGATAAGGCAGGGAAGATAGATCAGGATAGAACTTGAGTCTGAGACCTGTGATGGCTGTACACTCTACAAAATATGGTAAAGATTGAAAGAGGATAGAGATGGCAAAAAAGATAGAACGGCGGTCTGGTCCCACCCATAAGATAGATGTGGGTCTGTTTCGTGTGGCCAATTCTGAGACTAGACAAGACAGCCTATTCGCGTCTATTTCTCCTACATGAAGTAGACCAAGTCTTGAGAAAAGGTTTGATAGAACGTAACTTGTCACCTCAACTGTCTTCAGTCCAAAATTCCTGCCAGCTTGTTTGAAAACCCTGTCGAAGACAGGAAGCGTAATCAGAAGCAGGGATAGAACCTCGTCTGATGTCAAGAAGGAGGTAGCGACCTCACGACACGTTGTGAGTGGCCACAAAGGTAGCAGGTTTATTAGCTTTTTCGTTTCCTGCGATGCCCACGTGGGAAGGGATCCAGCAGAAAGTTGTCTTTTTTTTCCGCACGTGTAAAAGACAAAGAAACCCCTGTATTGCAGAAACCATGGGGTTCCTTGTCGAACGGTCTTTTAAAGCAAGAAGGGTGCTCTTGGAATCAGTGATGATGGTATGTTTCACCCATCTGGTCAAGAATCCCATGCACGAACATGAGCAATGTCACTAACTCATCCGAAAAGAGATAGATGAAATGAGTGGGAGGGTGTGACTGACCGTTAGGTTCGGGAAAACGACTGAAACTCTCGCACTGTTCTCCTTCTTAGAGCCATCAGTATGAACCGACCGGAGCCCCGGCTAAAAAATCAGGGAAAACTGGGGTTTGCCAGCCGGGGTTAAAATGGCAAATTATACTTAAGAGGACAGTCCAATTGCAATTTTTTTTTGAATTTTCAGCCGATTCTGCTGAAATTTTAGTTTATATAGATTTTTTTACCGGTAAGAAAAGTCCATTTCTAGCGTTTTTCCGAGTCTATTAAGGTTAAAAAGTATTTTTTTTTTTTTTTTTTTTTTTTTTCCCCTTTTTCAAAATAATGGCGGGGCCAAACCACGTTTTGGAATGAGCTGAAAGTTGGAATATTTATTCAAAATTTTATGGGCTACATAAGCTTCTAATAGACTTTTGTTCCCAGAGTTATAGAAAATATGTTATAAGCCAAAAACTGACCAACTATCGAAAAAAAAAATCCACCTTTTTGGACAAAAATTTTTTAAAAAAAAAAATACAACTATAACATTTCTTATTTTTGGTGGATGTATAGAGGAGGGGTGGGGCTACAAATTCCTCTATATACTTTATTCGATGTGTTTCGTTGGTTTCGAGATATAGCCTTCAAAAAGGTCCATTTTTGACCAAATTTCAAAAATTCCCAAAGTTTGAGAGGATATATCTAGCTTCAAACAAATAGCATTTAATAATGCACTAAATAAATGTTGTTGCCCTGTCCCTCCTCTAAACAGTATCCACAAATAAAAAAATTAGTAGGTAGCGTATTTTTTAAATAATTTTTCCCTCCAGAAGGGTACGATTTTTGCAAATTTTTTTCAAGTGTTATAACTTTTTTTCTAGACGTGATATCAAAAATCTATTCCCACCAATGCAAGAAATTGGGGCTAAGATTATTCAGTTAAATTTTCAGCATGTGGACCAGTGGTTTGACCCAGTTATTCATTTTTTTCAACTTTTGGTCCAAATAACTTTCAAACCGTTATAGACTCAAAAAAATGCTCGAAATCAACTCAGAACTTGGTGAAAAAATACATATACCTTGAAAATTTCAGCTCAATCAGTCAAATAATAATACAAAAAAAAAAATTTAAAACAAAATATATGAAAATTAAGATTTTTTTCTTTTCTGTTTCTTTTAATCGCTCCTTTTCTGCTGGTGAATGTTCATCTTTGTGTTTTGATTTTAGATACTCCATAAAGATTTGGTTGAAAATTTTTTACTTGTGGCAGCCGGAGGTTCTCTTCTAATTTTCTGACTGCAGATGTTCCATTTAGCTATTTCGAGCCTACCCTGAAACATTGCAAAGTATTGACTGAAAGTATAAACAAAATAATAATTTCGAAATAATGTAACTAAATGATACAAGTTTGATGCATAGCAATAAAATAACAATGATATGTATAAATACAGGTTAAATTGATGATTTTAAATTTTACATTTTTTCAAACTTTACCTTAGGGTCTTACCTAGGTAAACCTGTTGAATCACTATTATGAATTAGAAATTTTTTTTTTTTTTTAATTTTTGTACTTTTTTTAAACTTTTACTATACAAAACTAACTTCCTTAAAAATTTTCGGAGAAAATGCATATAATCATTAATTTAAGTGAAGGTTGGCTATTCTACTCCTTCCTTATAATTAAATAAACCTCAATTAAAACTATATCTAATTTTCTTAACCTAAAATTTCAGTGCTTTTGACCTCTTTACAAATTTTAGGCAACCCCGGCAACAACCCCGACCCCGGCCAAATTCCAGCCCCGGTCGGTCCCTAGCCATCAGTGTAAATAGGAAAGGAATAAGAGTGACAGGCTCTGTGGGAAGCAAAGGAAGCACACAAAAGAGCCAGGTGTACTATAGATTTATTCAGTGGAGATGGCCCAATGCAAATCACAGGAGGGTAAAGCCATGTGTGAAAGTGAACATAAATAAATTTCAGAACTACCAGAAGAGGCAAGTCAAGAAAGCTGAAGACGGGGGACACTATCCCAGCGAATGGCCAGTAAAGAATGGAAACTTTCCTGATGAAATAAGTCTTAAGCTGAGGGGGTTGGAATCTGGATGCGGAGAAACAGGGAGCACAGAATTTTTTCTCTCCGTAATGACAGAGGCATGATTCCAGCCTCCTCCAAGCTCTCCTTTGGCGACGATTGAAATGCTCCCGTAGCTATTAGTTCTACCTTTATTTCAGATAGGGTCGAAAAGGCGTAAGTATGACTGGGATGCTTGTCCATATATTGTACAACCGTAGTCCAATCTGGATCTCACGAGAGCAATTAAAAGCAGTAACACAGTCTTCCTGAAAAGGGAGGAGGGTGTGCGGTTGACGGTGGATAGGAATGGATGGGAAAGGTTGATGAAGGGATGAGTGTTTGAATGGATATGGCCTGCGGTAGACACCACCCTTCAATTGTGGGAAAGGTTATAGGTATAAAAATATATATACCGTATATATATTTTATATTTTAATTTGAAGATATTTAATTTTCATTATGAGTACATGGAGAATATATAATATTTTCAAAATTTACCTTTCAGTTATAAGATGTATTTGTGGTTAACGGTTATTCATAAATATTAAGTTTTGTTTTTTAAAAAAGGAAACATGTTATCATTTTTATATTCTTTCAATAAAATAAAGTTTTAGTCTTTACTGTTTTATTTCTACTTTTCCTATTTCATGCAATAGTACTTTATAAAATTAAAATAAATGATAATTATAGTTTTATAAAATGCAACTAAATAGAAAGGAAGTGTTTGAACTAAGGTATGTACTGTATTTCAGTAAAATTCATTATATGGAATTGTGTCTAATTTAAAAACTGAATTATATTACAGGTTTTTTAAAAAGTATATTCTTATTCTTTCACAGTAGTGAAAGAATCGGCATAGGAATCGGAAGTTTTGCTGAAATCGGAATTATAAATTTTTTGGCTACCACTATTTATAATTAAGCAAATATTATGATTTAGAGTCTAGGAATTGAATTTCAACTTGACTGGGGAGGAGTCGGAGTTGAAAGTTCTAAAAGTGCAATGAAAGAAAAGTTTAAAAAAACAAAAAACAAAAAAAACAAATGGAAAATAAAGCCATATAATTAATAATCCTATGAAACAACACCGACCTAAAAACACCTTTCTACAAACTTACTAAAGCACAACAAGTAGTAAGTTGCACCTACGCCATTACCTAATAATGATATAAAAAATTAAAGATCAATAAAATCATATGCTCGCAAAATTAAAAAACCTGTACACAAATTCGTACTGAACTATTATTATCTATATCTAATTAATATTATTCCGTTCATTTGGAAGCATATTGGCCGAACCCATATTAAGTTGCTTCACCATATATATATATATATATATATATATATATATATATATATATATATATATATATATATATATATATATATATATATATATATATATATATATATATATATATATATATATATATATATATATATATATATTTTTTTTTTAAATAAAAGTCAATGAATTATATATTTTCAATTTAATATTTTCAATTTAAATGCAGAAATAAATAAATAATAATAAATATATATTTGGACCTTTGTTCTTTTCCGATGATGAAAAAATATTTAGATCGGATTTCTTTACTTATAAGTTAAAAATGAAAATTATAATTTTTAATGTGAGAAAGAAACGCATATAAAATATTTTTGAGCTTTTTTATATATATATATATATATATATATATATATATATATATATATATATATATATATATATATATATATATATATATATATATATATATATATATATATATATATATTATTACTTATTAGTTTTCTGGCGTACTTAGTTCGACTTATCATAACCTGAACGACCGAAGTTTGCCGTGTGATGCAGGCCTAACTGATTGATGGAACGTTGCCGGCATATACATCCTACTGCCTTATTACCCATATATATATATATATATATATATATATATATATATATATATATATATATATATATATATATATATATATATATATATATATATATATATATATATATATATATATATATATATATGTACTTACGTATTAACGCCACCGCAGCAGAAGTGAAGCTTAGATAACTTTAATTATTATTATTATTATTATATATATATATATATATATATATATATATATATATATATATATATATATATATATATATATATATATATATATATATATATATATATATATATATATATAGAATAA
>SEYY01000152.1:40419-55419 GCA_009176605.1 Armadillidium nasatum
ATATATATATATATATATATATATATATATATATATATATATATATATATATATATATATATATATATATATATATATATATATATATATATATATATATATATTTCCTCCACCTTCGCATACACTTCTGCCTCCGTCTCAACATCCACCTCCACTACTCAACCTTCACTTCAGCCTCCGTCTCCTCACCTCCACCTCAACCTTAACCTCCACCTCCACCTCAGGGTTCACTTCTGCCTTCGTCTCAACCTTCACCACCACCTCCACCTCAAACTCGAACTACACATCTGCCTTCACTTCTTCCTTCGTCTCAACATCCAACTCAACCTACAATTCAAATTCAAAGTTGACCTTCACCTCAACGTCAACCTACGGATAAATTTCTGAATCAGTCTCCACCTCCAACTCCACCTCAGCCTCCAATTCTGCCTTCGTCTTCACGTCCACCTCAACCTCAACGTTAGCCTAAAATTATGCCTCTAATAACAAGAACATTTGCGTATCCCGAAGGGATACGCATATGTATTATTATTATTATTATTATTATTATTATTATTATTATTATTATTATTATTATTATTATTATTATTATTATTATTATTATTATTATTATTAGATATTCAATTTTCTAATGTTATTCTTTTTTAATTAATTACAATTATTATTATTAACTATTACTATGTTTTATTATTATTATTTAAAATTGCTATTAATAATATCAATAATCTCAGTGGTGTGATGTAGTAGTATTTTACTATTACTGTTATTATTCTTATTTTAGTATTTTCATTCCATATGCGATTATTATCATAACTATAAATGCATAATCAGAATAATAATGATGATAAAAGTAATAATAATTATTATTTTGTTTTTACTATTATTATTGTCAGCATCATCCTTGTTATTACCGTTATTATTATCAATATTATTATTATAATCATTATTAATGTTATAATTAATTAGTATTATTTACTATTATCAGTGTAAATGTTAGTTATAATTATTATTATTTTTATTATTAATAAAATTTCTGCTTTTGTTAATAGCATAAGCACTATCATAAATGTTACTAGAGTTTTGTTACTTTTGTAGTAACTTATATTTTTAATTGAAGTAAAATATTATATGAATTACACAATGGGGCTCAAAGAAACCCACAGTTTTCCCCTAGCAGCCCTCTTCAGAGAACTGGCAAGTCACAATATTATTATCATTCTTGAATTTTGTAATATAGGACCTACTTGTAAATTTCATACCTGTAAATGTACATCCTCCGAATAAAGCTTGAGAATTGAATTGAAAAAGTAAATTTCGCAGAGAATCCATATATATATATATAATATATATATATATATATATATATATATATATATATATATATATATATATATATATATATATATATATATATATATATATATATATATATATATATATATATTATATATTTATATATTTTATATTTTTTTTTTTTTTTTTTTTTTTTTTTTTTTTTTTTTTTCTGCAAAGAATTTTTCTGGTTCATCTCACTATACTAAATCACTGAAAAAAACTTCTATTTTGACTAATTTCGTAAGGCAATAACAAATTTACATTCAAAAATATTAATTAAATTTGTTTATATTATTCACGGTGTAAATGAATTAATTAAGAATTGTAAAGGGAACATTACTATAAGATAAATCCAAATGTTTTTATGTTTTATAATATGTAACCCATTTTAAGTACACTTAATGACTATAACTTCGAAACTGAGAAAACTAATAAATAATTTCCGTCTTTATATGTTTATTCATACAGTATTTTTTTCCTTTGTCAGAGATTTTAAGTAAGTCATAAAACATATTTATAACATTTTATTACATGACAATCATTTAGGTAATGTTAGAAGATGGCAACACACTGTCAGTTGTGAAACAGTTGAGTTGCATGATTCACTACCAAAGGTTTAGGTTGATATGACTGGTGAGCACACATGCAACTGAAAATTTGACCAACCAAAGAATGTTGCTTTGATACAAAACCTAATTAAACCCTTTTGAGATGAATGCACCAGTTTTAACTAAGTTTGACCTCATTTTTAAATACCTCGAATTTGTATAATAATTTAAATTTCTCGAACTTAATTCAGGGAAGAGCATTTACAGGTTTTCAAATTTACAGTAGGTCCTAAACAACTAAATGCAATAATAATAATATTGTGAATGTCCAGTTCTCTGAAAAGGGGTTTCCTTTGAGCAATATTATTTTATACATATATAACATTTTTGCTCATTTAATAAAAAAAAATACAATAAACTATAACTATAATAAGTTACTACTAAAGCAACAAAGCTGTAGTAATAATATTAATGACAGAATTTATCATACTAGTAACAATAACAGTAACTTTAATTATGATATCATTTACTACAATAATAATAATAATAATAATAATAATAATAATAATAATAATAATAATAATAATAATAATAATCATAATATCATATAATAATAATTGCATTAATAATAATAAATAGTTTAGTACAAATTTATGTACATTTTTTAAATTTTGCGCACATATGACTTTACTAATCTTTTATTTTATATATCATCTGATAGATTATTATATAATATGACGGAGGTATAACTAACTGCTTTCCGTTCTGTAGTAATCTGAAAAAAGGAGTTTTTTTGGTTGGTGTTATTTTGTTGGAATACTCCTCGTTCAGTTTGATTATTTTGATGGTTTGTTTTTAAGAATTCACATGTATTATTGTTTATTACTTTGTGTGTTTCCTTTAGGAGAGAGAGATTTAGAAGATGATAAAATTGCAATATGTAAGTTTTTTTTAATAAAGGTGATGTATGACGATAAAAATCTCTGTTGCCAGTGAGGAAGCCTTATGATATGTTTCTGCATTATGAATTGATGTGCTTGTTTTGGGTATTGTTCCATATATAGAGAGTCAGTAAATTATGTAGAGGTGAATATGTGCAAAATATATTTTTCACAGTACATACAGTTGAATGGATTTTGCTAATTTTACAAGGATGTACATATACTTTGAGAGTTTATTTACTAATGTGCTTATATATTCTTTAAAGGGTAATTTTTTTTAAACTATTATGACTCTCAGGATTTTTGCATCATTTGGAAGGGGCTTGTTCGATATCGTTTTGTTTAATTTTGAAATTATTTCCTACGTCTTTGTTGCTTATTATAATGTAATAAGTTTTTTTGATGTTTAATGACAGTTTATTTGCGTCGATCCACCTCGTGGTTTGATAAAGCGCTTTCAACTTTTTTTTTTGGAGAGTTTCGGGGTTTTGTCATCGATCAACATAGATATATTTGCGAACTAGACCGAGAAGGAGTTTTGTGACTTAATTAAGTTGTTTATATATATTGAAAATAGAAGTGGTGCAAGTATGGACCCCTGTGGAACACCAGTTTTTTTTTGTTGTGTATTAAAAAGTATATCACCCAACTTTACATATCGTTTTCTTTCTCTGAAATAAGTTTTAAACCATTGTAAGTTTAAACCATCGAAGACTGCCTATTTAATTTGATTAATAGGATATCATAGTCTATTGTGTTAAAAGCTTTGGTAAAATCTTGTAACAAAAGGGAGAATGAGTCTTAATTTTCTAAATTTTGTAAAGTTTTTCGGTCAGACAGATAAGTGCGTCCGAAGTTGAAAGGCCCCTTTCTTAAACCAAATTGGATATCGCTAAGTAATGAGCTTGAGGTGAAATATTCGGTCATCTGCTTAAATATTATTTTTTCGAATATTCTGCTAATTGTGTGTGTGATGGATATTGGTCTGTAACTTTTAGGGAGTGAGGGATCGTCTTTCTTAAAGATAGGACTCACGCGGGAAATTTTAAGGGTAGAGGGAAAAACACCTGAAAGAATAATAATAAAGGAAGTTACATGAAACTTACAAGCCATAACTTGGAGTGACTGATGAAACTCATCAGGATGAATATAACCTGTCTGAACAGAGGCTAAGTAGACTCTGGCCATTGCAAGCATAAACCAGAAACCTGCACTATCAGGATATCTGTAAGTGAAAATTAATATAATTATTAAATATCATGCTAAAATGTAGAAATAATAGTTCTAGGAAAACATTTTACTTAGTAAATTTCCTCAGAATTTGCATTATAATGTTATAAGTGCTATAAATTATGAGGTTGCATTCAAATTTTAGAATACTCAGATAAAGGAAAAAACTATAGAGTTCAGTAATAAAACTGCGAATATAATAAGTAAATGACAGCAATATAATTTTCTTCGTATCTCACAGGCAATGCTCTACTCGAGGAGAGAAATTTACTTGAAGTTACTTCACAGAATCAACATTTGTGATCAAAGAAGCGGCCTCAAATAGATGAATCAATCTCTCTCTTATAAATCATAAATTTACACCCTAGATCTTAGATTTTCCTGAAAATTGCTATGATTAATAAACTGTCAGCTCCTTTCAAACTCACTTGACCTTCTGTCTTTGCAAACTAACGATGATGAACTATCTCTCTTCTATAGGTACTACAACAGCAGTTGCTTGAGGGAATTGAGCTCTCACATTCCATGACCACTTGCAATGCACTCGTAGCACAAGGGGTGCCATGCATTCGCATGAATTTTGTATGAATATGATAAACCCTAAGCTTGTCCTTTGTGGTGTCTCCTTTCCAGCCACTTGTTCTGTGGAATTCTCTGACATCATCTGCTTTTCCTCTTGTATTTATTTAATCTTTCTCTCTTTAAGGCCTCTGTCGGCCAGACTTCGGATTAAACCAGCCACATATCTTAAAAACTACTGAACCTACATAAAAAAGAATTACATTTTTAGAATCCTTGTCGAATTTCAGGTAGGAAAAATTTGGAAATAAAAAAAAATTCTTATAATAATAGGTTTACATAAGTAAAGTTTACTTATTTTTATCTGTGGAGAGCATCGTACGCCTGGCAAGGTACGTTTTTTTTCAATTTTCTCGAAATTGGAAAAAATGGAAAATACCCCCAAATCGTCTACAGAAAAAGTAGTCTACAGTATCATCATCACTCACGGGTCGGGTAGACATATGATCGTCATAACACCAAATATTAAGTTTGTTACGTCATCAGTTGTTGTTTGTTACGTCATCAGTTGTCGTACAAAACCATTTTTTACTCTTTTTTTATTTATTTATTTGCAAATATTTTACACTTTTCCTAACTAAAATTCGACAAGGATTCTAAAAATGTAATTCTTTTTTACGTACGTTGAGTAGTTTTTAAGATATGTGGCTGGTTTAAACCGAAGTCTGACCGCCTCTGTCTACGCCCACCTAAGAGATTTGTGTCTGGATTGGGTGGGTTTCTCTTTTTTTTTTATTTCTGCCCCCCTCCATGAAAAGGTTTCCCGTGAGTGGTGATATAATATATATATATATATATATATATATATATATATATATATATATATATATATATATATATATATATATATATATATATATATATATATATATATATATATATATATATATATATATATATATATATATATATATATATGGCCAGACTTCGGTTTAAACCAGGTACATATTTAAAAAACTACTGAAGGTACGTAAAAAAGGATTATATTTTTGGAATCCTTGTCGAATTTCTGGTAGGAAAAATTGGGAAATAAAAAATAAATTCTTATAATAATTTTATTACATAAGTAAATTTTACTTATTTTTAACTCTCGCGAGAATCGTACGTCTGGCAATGTCAGTTTTTTTTCAATTTTTTCGAAATTGGAAAAAATGGGAAATACCCCAAATCGTCGACAGGAAAAGTAGTCGACAATATCATCACTCACGGGTCGGGGGGTACGGCAAATGCTCAGGTATAACACCAAATTTAAGTTTGTTAGTTCATCAATTATCGTACATGACCATTTTTTTTTTAAATTTATTTTCAAACATTTTATACTTTTCCTACCTGAAATTCGACAAGGATTCTAAAAATATAATCCTTTTTTACGTACGTTCAGTAGTTTTTTAAATATGTACCTGGTTTAAACCAAAGTCTGACATATATATATATATATATATATATATATATATATATATATATATATATATATATATATATATATATATATATATATATATATATATATATATATATATATATATATATATATATATATATATATATATATATAGGGTTGATTCACCTGGAAAAGACACTGACACAAATAAAAATGTGTGACAAATAATTTCTGAGTTACAGGGGTCTGAAGTTTTTGCTAAAAAAAAAAAAAATCAGTCTAAAGTTTTTTTTAAAACAAACCCAACATATATGCATTTGGATCTGTAAAAATACATATTCCAACCATTCTCAATTAATCAATGTACTTTACGTAAATAGAAGGAAAAAATATGGATACTCTCTGATAAAATTTTCCTGTATTTGTCCATTATTAGTAGTTCAATCCACAAAGTATATATATGGTTACATAGCCTACACCATTAAATAAAATGTGTTAATTTAGAACTTAAAATTACAAACCTTTTTTTAACAGTTTTTGTAACTTCATTATTTTCATCCTTTTTCTCAATTTTGCATTTTTCTTCAAGCTTTTCTTTTATTCGTTGTTGGAGGGGATTTAAATTTTTCATGGTCACAAAATAAAATTTTTAAAAAGAGAGCATATACATTCAATCTAAAATTATATATATATATATATATATATATATATATATATATATATATATATATATATATATATATATATATATATATATATATATATATATATATATATATATATATATATGGTATAGGGTGTTACAGGACCTCACTAACCAACCTGTAGGACAGATAGATCATACAGAGAAAATCCTGATATGTTAAAGACTATATTTACCAATTCGCGTCATTTTAGTGTTATGCAAATGGGTCAGTGAATTTGCCAATATGGCAAGGATATGGAATAGAAACAGTTGTACTCAATACATTTTATTGGAAGGCATGTTTACATTACCATATGTGTTCAAACATATGGGAGTGAACCCTGCGCCTCATTACATGCCTAATACCATTCTTCTGCTGATAGAAAAATAGGAATTTTACATCAACTCCACATGCAGCCAGTACATCTCCTTTTGACTCTGAAGAGGAAAAAAGTGTCTTCTTCATTTGTGTTCTTCAGCGTGTCTTCATGTGCAATATCAAACAGGTCATCAAGCCTCAACTTAAAAGCTTCTACTTTCTGACTTTGAGCTTGACTTACACTTCTGGTTGCATTTTTTTTTTTGTAATTTCTCCACTTCTTGTGAAGTTTTTCAAAGCTTTCACAATACAATCTTTCAAATGTTTGGTACATAACTTTATTCCAAAGGAGTACAACCTCCTGGGTTGTGAGCTTTGCAGCATCTCTGGTTTCTAGTTTAAGTGACTTTTTGCAAAACAAACTGCATAAAACTTGACCATTGTATGACAATCACTGACAATAATTTGATGGGACATATATCCAATCAGAAAAATATTATCTTTCTGCCTCAAACTTACACCACTTGTAGCTGTAGAGGACAAAGTTGAAGGTTATTCAACCCATTATTACCTACAGCTCTGGAAAACAAATATAATCTTTAAAAATATATATAAATTCTACATTTAAAAAAAAAAAAAAAAACTTATTTTGAAACATTACTTTGGTGTTTGAATGCAAAGAATTCAATGAACAACAAAAGCATAGTTAAAAAGTAATTTTACCACATTTATAGCAAATTTCTACATTTTTTGGAACAAGTCAATTTTCCAGGTCTGGTCCTCGAGAAAGTCAAATATCTTCCATTCTGTTGTACTTGTACATTTGTCAAACTAGGTACAGGAGTGAAAATTGAAGCCAGGTAGGTACATTTAAAAAAATGTTCCTAGGTTAAACCATTCTAATTTTATAGTGGAAAGCCTTTGATTTATTTTTTTTTTTTTTTAAATAGCTGTTTTTTAATACTTTAGGGGTGATGAGGCGGTCTTAACATAATACAATTGAGCTGAAACAAATGGCTACTTTTTAGTTCTCATCAAAGAAATTCAAGGAATAATTTCTTGCAACCACACTAATGCATATTATATAATGAACTGTATTTTTATACTTAGAAATTGGTAAAATTCTTTGTCAAATATTAAAATTAAACTTGAATCTAGGTTTAATTAAAATCTAAATTAGGAAAAACCTACAAGTATATACAAAGTTTTTAATGATGATTCTCATATCAAATGAGAGTATCTTTATTTTTTGGTGTCTATGATTTTTTCCGGTCAAAAACTTGTGGTTTTGGAATTTGAATATTTGGATTCTATGGTCTTTTCAATTCTAAATAACTTATATTAAATTTTAAATTTATGATTATTATTATTATTCAAGTTGTAAAGGTTCAAAGCAGGTGACCTTTGGCAATAACCTCAAAATCACTGAAGTCATAACATTTGACCTACTTGCCAGATTGACCTAAATCTTTCAGAAATGAATTCTATGACTAATACAACCCTGTATACCAAAAATAAAAAAAAGGTTCAAAGCAGGTGACCTTTGGCAATAACCTCAAA
Organism: Armadillidium nasatum; assembly: GCA_009176605.1. Classification (NCBI taxonomy): domain Eukaryota; kingdom Metazoa; phylum Arthropoda; class Malacostraca; order Isopoda; family Armadillidiidae; genus Armadillidium; species Armadillidium nasatum. Next base: position 48,998 of record SEYY01000152.1, read on the forward strand.
ATAACTGAAGTCATAACTTTTGACCTACTTGCCAGATTGACCTAAATCTTTCAGAAATGAATTCTATGACTAATACAACACTGTATACCAAAAAAAAACAATTTCTGGGAGATGAGGGGGGATTTTTGAAACAAAATTGGCTGACCTCACTTCTTACAGAGAATGTCCCAAATGCCAGTTAAGAGACAAACTGCAGAAATACCTTATTCATCAGCTGAGCTACAAAGATAGTAAATTATCTTCTCAATTTGGCCTACTAAATTTAAATACTAACCTAACCTGGCTGTTAAAATTTTTTAAAAGCCAATTCCGACTCCATTATTTTAAACTATTCATCTCTAGGTCTAGTTGAGGAAACTTGGGTAACAGTGATATAATTTGATGCTTAGTGGAAATATAATAACTAAACCAACCATATTTAGAAGAAACAAGATGAAAGTTTTTAACTTTAAATATGCCAACTTTGGTCAATTCAGAAACATATTTGAGTCATTAAATGGGATAAGGAATTTGAGGATCAAAACTTTTTTCAAATGTGGGAAACATTCAAATTAATCTTAGATAAAATTCAGTTAGAATGTTTTTCAGTCACAGCAATTAGGACAAAGAACAGAAAGTCCAACTGGTGGAGTAGGGAGAAAAGGGATAAAATTTGGGATAAGAATATATGGTCCAAGAGGTTCAAAGACAGTAACAATATAATAGATTTAGAAAGTTACTAGAGAATATGAAATTAATTAAATCAGGTAAAAGGAGGTCTAAAAGACAATCAGAAATTCACTAGGCAAGAAATAATAAAGATCTGAAGAAATTCTTTAGTTTTTATAAATTTGATAATGATAATAAAGATTGGTCATGTTAAGATAAATGGTAAAGTGGTTATCTCTGATGAGGAATTAGTCAATATTTATAAGTCTGCAAGAAGAATCTTAACGGAAGGTAGTTACAGTATAATATATGGATTATAGGGCCTATTTAATATTCAATAGGTCTCTTATTTATATTTTAACCAGAGGATTGGAAAACTGCTTGTGCTGTGCCAATTTTTAAGAAAGGTAGAAGAGATGATCTTGGAAACTAAAGGCCAGTTAATTTAACCTCTTTGGTAGAAAAGTTCTAGAAAAAATAATGAGTCAAATAGAAAAGCATTTAGTTGACAGTAAGATTTTGCAAGACTCTCAACATGATTTTAGGAGAGGTAAATAAATGTCAGACAAATCTTTTGGAATTTATGGAGCATATTACTGATTATATAGTTAAAAGGGGATCCAGTTAATATTGTATATATATCTTAAGTTATTTCTGATTGCATTGATATTGTATATCTTGATTTATTATTGATTGTGCTGATAAAAGGGGAGCCAGTTGATATTGTATATCTTGATTTTAGCAAAGTTTTTGATAAGGAACCCCATAAAAGACTGATTTACAAATTATCTCAAGTATGGTTTAGGAAGGATCATTCAAAACTGGATACAGGAATGGTTAAAGAACAGGAGAGTGTGCAGTATAAAATGGAAATAAATCATCATGGGAGCTGATAAAGAGTAGGGCCTTTTCTACTCTGAATCTATATTAATGATTTGGTTGGGCTGAGAAGTGGCAAATGAATTTCATTAATAAAAATTGTAAGGTTCTTTAATCAATTACGAAATGTATGGAGAATGGCTTGAATATTTGGATAAAGAAGATTTTAGTGTGATTATCAGCAGTAGTTTGAAATTGTCAGGACAGTGTTTAGAAGCCCTGGAATAGAACTAATAGAATGCTAGAAATAATAAACTGCAATGTTAATTATAAAGTAAAGTGGTGTCAGTAAACTCTATAATTTTTATATTAGACCACTGATTGAGTACTATGCACAGGTTTGGGCTCTTTATTAAAGAAGATATTAAAACTGGAGGCAACATGACGCAGAGCAACAAGAATGATTTTGGGTTTTAAAAACAAGAGTTACAAGGATAGGTTAAAAGAACTGGGGATATTTTCTGTAGAAAGAAGATTTCTTAAGAGGTGATATGGTTCAGGTTTTTAAAATGTTTTAATCAATTCATGATGTAAATGTAAGTTGTTCTTACTGGATTCCTAACAGGCACACCAGAGGAAATTTAAAATAAAAGGTATACCATCTAGATATGAGAAAGTATTTTTTCAGTAACAGAGATTTAATTTTTGCAATGATTTTCCATAAGGTATGTCAACAGTAATTCTCTTTTAAGGAATTGTATAAATATATGGATGATCAAGGTATAGTATGACTGGCTCTGCTTGTAAGGTAACATTTTTTATCGAGCATTTTTGACAATCCTTTGTGTGGTATAAAGGATTGTGCGTATTAGTTTTGAGCTTAGACAACTACTTTTAAAGTAATTTTAAGAATTTTGAATATTTTGACAATCTTCTTTTGTATCAGGGATTTGCATGCTTAGTTTAAAGCTTCAGCAACTTTTTTTATGGTTTGGTTTAATAAACAGCATATTGTATCGGAAAAGTTAAGTATGTGACAAGCCATTCATAATGAATAGCAACTTTTGCAATTTTTTTTTTATTATTGGGACAGCTTTGATAGGCAATTGTGGTGGTTTGTCTCTATTTTCTTGTTTCCATCATTTAAAAACTGCAAAACTCCACCATCATTAGTTTAAAATTAAGTGCTCCAGCAGTAATAAAGGACACTTATGTTGGAAATATTATACACATTGGCAAACTGGTTATAATTCATTACAACCAATGGCAATTATAAAACATTCCCAAGCCTGCTCTTATTTTGTTGTATTCAAGGTTATAAACTCAAAAATGTACACTAATGAGTTCCAAACACCATAATAAAGGATGGAAAATAATGGTTTAAATTAAACAAGAAAAAAAATATCAATAACATAACTAATAGGCGTTTGTTGAGCACAATTTTTGCACCAATTTTGCAAAAGAAAAAAAATCATTTGAAAAGAAGAGAATGGATTGACAGTCCTACAAAATTTGAACAACCGCGTTTTAAAATAACTGAAAATTTTATTTGTGATTCATTTATCCATACTATATACGTAGTAAAAGTATTACTTAGTAATTTAGATCAATATTATAAATTTAGGACAATCAGGAATCCATATTTTTGCCGACAAAGAAGTAAAATAAATTTAAAATGGTTTGTAAATAACAAAGGCTTATTTTGATAATAACAAATATTTTAATATTTCTCTTTATTTATTTTCTTGAAAAAAGTTTTACAGGAATAACGATAATATTTGTTCAAAAAATTGCTTAATTAACGATGTGATAACTTATATGCTTAAAATGGGCAACTTTCTAGGACGAACCGTGGACGACGAACTTCATTATAAAATAGTAGTTAATTTTGATTTTAAACTCATATTAAAAAGAGGCTTATCCCCGTTTGTCTATGAATCTCCCTATCCATCTGACCTATAGTATATACGTTAATATATATATTCATACTGTGCTATATATCTATTAAGATAATTTTAGAATTTTTTTCACTTCACACTTTTATACGCTTTCTCATGTGCATATACAATGAGGTATGTTAATGATTTCCAATCAGTAATAATGGCATTATAAAAACTCTTCACATACTTTAAAAATTTAAGCTATTAATCTATAGTATATACTTTTGTTGAACCTGTTATAAGATAATAGTACTCTGGTTCCTATTCTGGTTCATAGTTTTATAGGTTATTCATAATTACCAAGATAGAAATTAATTATTTTCTAAATAACAAGTTATTAAGTAATTGTATAAAAGTCTACCTAATCAAAGTATATTTTTTTAAAGATTTCAGTAAAAATATTTTCGAGATATTGTATATCTATGGTGATTTATTCTAGACCTTGCATCTACATCAATTTATATCAGAGCTTGAAATGGACTATTATTGATCTTTATTGGTATCGTAATATATGCTTTTATTTCTTTTTTTATCCAGTGTAACTATTACACAGAAGACAAAAATTATACTTATATTTGCTTACATAGATGAACAGATCAGCAACGCCATTGGTACTGTTTGATCATTATATTATTAGATTTAACTGGAATGTGAGGTCTGAGCCCAAATTGCAATTCAATAGGGAAAAGATATTAGATTTCAGAAACGGAGATTTTAGCAAATTACGAGCAATGCTCAATGAAATAGACTGGGATAAGGAGTTTAACGGTCAAAATTGTTTCATCATGTGGGAAATACTTCAAGCAAATATTGGCTAACATTCAGTCTGTGTGTTTTAAAGATAAACCTATTAGGGTGGCAAATAGAAAACCTAATTGGTGGAGTAGAGAGATAAAAGAGAAAATCAGTGAAAAGCTTAGACTGTTTTAAAATATTCAAAGGTAAGAACAGGGAGGAAGATTTGGAACATTATAAGAGAATTAAGAATGAACTTGAATTTAGAGAATAATAGCCCTAGTATACATGTAATGAATAGGTGTACAGCATTTCAAATTGAGTTAAATGAAATTACATCTTTATTAGAACATATTGACCCAAATAAGGCAGCGAGTCCGGATGGTGTGTATGGTAAAATTCTAAAAGAGGGGAGTAGCAGTATTGCAAAGGCACTGTATTTGATTTTTAAATGATCTATTGCTTTTGGAGAGGCACCTGAGGACTGGAAAACGGCATATGTGGTGCCTATTTTTAAAAAAGGTAGTAAGTATGATCTTGTAAACTATAGGGCCAGTTAGTTTAACATCTCTGGTTGTGAAAATTTTGGAAAAGTTACTGAAAAGTCATATAGAGAAGCATTTAGATGATAACAAGATACTATATAACTCCCAGCATGGCTTTAGAAAGGGTAGATTTTGTCAGTCAAATCTGTTAAAACTTATGGAAAATATTACTGAATGAATAGACAGTGGTGGTTGAAGAACAGAAGGCAGTGTGTGCTACTGAATGGAAATAAGTCATTATTCGAAACAGTGAAGAGTGGGGTCCCACAGGGTTCTGTGCTGGAACCACTATTGTTCCTCATATATATAAATGATTTAGACCAAGGCTCCTAAATGTAAGGTTTCTAAGTTTGCAGATGATACCAAAGTGGTCACCTCAGTAAGGAATAATGATGGATGCAAAAAGCTTCAAGGTGGTCTTGATAGACTTCTTGGGTGGGCAGAGAGGGGGCAAATGAACCTTAATAGTAAAAAATATAAAGTTCTTCATGTAGGTTACTCAGATGTAGGATTTAATTATGAAATGAATGGGGAGTGGCTTGAGATTGTGGACCAAGAAAACGATTTAGGTGTGATTATTAGCAGAAATCTGAAGGTGGGTGATCAATGTTTGGATGCAAGGAATAGAGCTAATAAGATGTTAGGTATAAATAATCGCAATGTAGTTTATAAGAGCAAAGAGGTTATAAGCAAGCTATATAATAGCTATGTTAGGCCAGCATTAGAGAATTGTGCACAGGTTTGGGTTCCTTATTTAAGAAATGACATAGATATGCTGGAGAGAGTACAACGTCGAGCAACAAGGATTATTTCTGGCTTTGAAAATAAGAGCTATGAAGAGAGGTTGAAGGAGTTAGGAATGTTCTCGGTTGAAAGGAGATTTCTCAGAGGGGATATGATACAAGTTTACAAAATATTTGCATCTGACAGTAATACAGAGATTGAAAAATACTTTATAGTGGACCGTGGAAGAGTAACTAGAGGACATGATAAGAAAATTAAAAAGAAGCCATGCCATCTCGATCTAAGAAAATACTCTTTCAGTAATAGAGTTGTTAATTTTTGGAATAGATTGCCACAAGAGATTGTTGACAGAGATTCTCTCGTCAAATTTAAAAGAGGGTATTATATAATATAACTTGAACAAGCCAAATTGGCTGGTATATATGAATTTTTAGATCAATCTATGACTATAAATTAGATGCTTTTTTTTATTGATTGTACCCTAAATATTCAAAATTCATAAGCTCTGTTGAATACATAGTCCTTAGATTGCCACAGTACACAAATGTGGAAGGTGGGGTGGAAAAGTGAACTAATTACTACCTTTCTTTTCATATATATATATATATATATATATATATATATATATATAATATATATATATATATATATATATATATATATATATATATATATATATATATATATATATATATATATATATATAATATACTACACCATATCCCGCATGATGCAGGGTGGCGTCGACCGTAGGAAAATTCCTGCAGTCGTACATGGGAAGACAAAAAAAACTGGTTAAAAAGAATCCCAGACCCTAGAACCATGCGAAGAACTATTCTTCATGATCCAACCTTGTCGCACAATCCAAACTCGTGTTTTTAAATTTTATATTTTTAATACTAATGTTGAATTTTCCACTTAAACCGAAAGTATGTTAATTGAAAGTTTTGTTGCTCCTCCAGAAAATTTTTAAAATAATTTAATTGCGATT
>SEYY01000152.1:62919-67919 GCA_009176605.1 Armadillidium nasatum
GTTTTCATATATATATATATATATATATATATATATATATATATATATATATATATATATATATATATATATATATATATATATATATATATATATATATATATATATATATATATATATATATATATATATATATATATATATATATATATATATATATATATATATATATATATATATATATATATATATATATATATATATATATATATATATATATATATATATATATATATATATATATATATATATATATATATATATATTATATATATATATATATATATATATATATATATATATATATATATATATATATATATATATTATATATATATATATATATATATATATATATATATATATATATATATATATATATATATATATATATATATACAGGGTGTATCATTAATATTGCGAAAAAATCCAGTATGATATTCCTTGCAGAAATATAAGATAATATGTGAAGATAAACATTTCACCGAAAACACCTCGTTTCCAAGATACAAGGTGATGGAACCTATTGAGAAATGAAGTTACAATAAACAGGAAAGTAAATTTGCAGACGTAATTAACAGTTTCATTCAATTAATTTAATATAAGAATACATACATTACTACACAGAGGAAAATATACAACAGAAATAGGACAAAGCAATGGTGCACGAAGGTTATAACAAATGTTGAAAATGAGCACCCCCAGCGGCAATACAAGCCTCTATTCTGCGACGCATTGATTGGCGGACACGTTCAAATATACCGTGTGTGTGCTGAATTGTGTCACAACATTCGATTATGCGAGCCCTTAATTCTTCGGAACTTTCAAATGTTGTTCCATAAACCAAATGTTTCAGGTGCCCCCACAAGAAGAAATCCAATGCATTTAGGTCTGGAGACCGTGGAGGCCAAGGTTCTGTACCTCCCCTACCTATCCAACGGCGTGGATATACAGTGTTCAAATAGTTACGGGCAACTGAACAAAAATGAGCCGGAGCGCCGTCGTGCATGAAATACATTTTCGATCTTAATTGCAATGGGACGTCTTCCAGGAGTGTAGGCAGGTCATGTTCAAGAAAGTGGCGATACACATCTCCAGTAAGCCTCGCTGGTAAAAAGAATGGACCTATCAAATGGTCGCCAACAATTCCGACCCAAACATTCAATGAAAACTGGTGTTGATGGCGGCTTTCAACTATTGCATGTGGGTTCTCATCCGCCCATATGTGATTGTTGTGGAAGTTCGATATGGCGTCTCTGGAAAAATTTGCCTCATCGGTGAAGAATACTTCTGCTAAGTGGTGAGGGTTGTGTGCAATTTTCTGTTGCATCCATCGACACAAAGCTACTCTAGCAGGAAAATCAGTTGGTAAAAGTGCCTGCACACGTTGGATGTGATAAGGGTACAGAAGTTGATTTTTCAATACCCTGAAAACTGTCGAATGACTTACATGCAGTGTTGCAGCAATCTTTCTGGTACTTGTTGTAGGACTGTCCTCAAGTTCTTGGAGAACCTGTTCTTCGACATCTGGAGTTGATACTGTGCGAGGGCGCCCGTTTCCATTGGTAAGTTTTTTAAAACTTCCTGTTTCTCCAAGACGTTGATGGAGACGTGCAAACATAGTATGATGCGGTATGACACGATTAGGGTACATTTCTTCATAGAGACGCATGGCTGCTAATGAATTACCGTTCGCACGACCGTAAACAAAATGCATATCGCACATTTCACTATTTGTGTAATTCATTTTAAAAGTATGAGAACCACTTGATCACAGCACTTGACGCGACAAGGACTAGTTTATGTATAAATGAAGCGAGATACGCAACTAGTAAATAACAGGTAGGTTACATTTCACACGGTATACTATTTTTGCTTATTATTGAAGGTTGTGATGTGGCACGGGACGGACAATGGAATATATCGGGTATGTCCAACATACGTTTCCTCACCTTGTCTCTTGGAAACGGGACGTTTTCGGTTAAAGGTTTATTGACAAAAAGTATCTTACATTTCTGCAAGGAATATCATACTGGATTTTTTCGCAATATTAATGATACACCCTGTATATATAAATATATATATATATATATATATATATATATATATATATATATATATATATATATATATATATATATATATATATATATATATATATATATATATTGAATATACGCGGAAATATATACCGCCATAACAAGAAATTTAATGGTCTTGCTGGTTCTAATAAGACCATAATGTTTTTTAATGCTTAAAAACTGCGACAAGCGAAATTTGCTTCATGAAAACTTAAGAAAATAGCAGCAACGAACTCTTGAATTATGAAAAAACCAAAATTATTTTTTTATTATTCCTTTTGCAGATATGAAGCGATGTGATACAACTTTTAACCAATTTTGGTGTCAATCTGATAAAGCCTAAAAGAGTTCTCTTCAACCATCAGGACATTTTTGGAGATTAGACGTTAGGTTGGAGCAAGGTTAGACTAGGTCATGTTAAGTTAAATTATAAGCTTATTTTTAGCAGATCGCGCAGCTTTTCTTTTGAGTTCCTAATCTTTCTGGAGATGAACCCGATATTCAAGACACTTTCTAACTTCTAACACTTTCTGAAATTTGTCTCATCAAATTTGTGACTGTAAAGGAATAAAACATATTGTGGTCAATTTCTTCAACATACATGATTCGTACTTGGGGAACATATTGGCAAGATGTACAGTAGCATATGATATAAAATTTAGATTGCACCAGAATAGTAGCATCAGAACGCAACTTCATTGTGCTTATAATTGCAACAACAATCTTTGTATGATTATTGAGAATATTGGCTGTAAAACGGAACATAAGATTTAATGATAAAGTACCCAAATAGTTGAGTTTCTATTAAGAACGAAAAGTGCGATACAGGTGAAGCGAGGTGATGTTCACCAAAGTGGAAATTAAATTGAAGATTGTGAATATTACAAAAATTAATGAAGGAAAAAAACCAGAGCAAGTCGGCATTTTTTAGTCTCACCACCCTTATCGCAACAAAGACTATTAACGCCTAAGGAGAATGGTGACAGAGTGGAATAGGTAAAGAGTGTGGCTGTGAAAATCGGTGCATACAGTTAGAAGATTGGAAGAGATGTATGTTGATAATAAACAACGTAATTCTCATTTCCTTTAACTTACTTTTTATTTTTTATTTTAAACTTCATTCCTAAATCTGTTTTTATTTTTTTATTTATTTTTCACACAAAATTTGCAAATTTCATCTGTCATCAATGAGAAAATAAAAATCTGGTTTCTACTAGTTCAAAGTAAATAACATATAAGTGTATAATATATATATATATATATATATATATATATATATATATATATATTATATATATATATATATATATATATATATATATATATATATATATATATATATATATATATATATATATATATATATATATATTTTAATGTTTCAAATTTGAAGATTACAGAATTATCTCACATATTACTTGTGTCTTTTGCCAATTTTTCGGGTAAATCCATCTGTTCTGTTTATTTATCTCAAAGTCATCAAACAACCCAAATTTCATCGCCTATTCAAATCACAAAAAAAGAACACATTATCTTATCTCCTTTTCCAGAAATCATTATTTTGGGTTAATGATCACTCTCTGTGTCTTCCCTCTATTTCTCAAGATTCAGACGGGGAACTTGTCTACCATTTTTTAATACACAATAACATTTTAGCAGATTGTGCTGCTCTATTTTTGAATCTCCTAATCGTTCTGGGGAAGAACCCGATATACAAGACACTTTCTAACTTCTAACATTTCTCTTTATATTGATATTCATATTTCATCACTAGATTCCTACGGTTACCTTATTACCTCTGTATCTTGTTCTTTCTCAATATGAAAAGACCTAGGCGAGGTCCAAAGGGATGCACGTACTTTCCTTTGGACATACCCTGCAGAGTGTTAGGTTGGGCTGAAACACTGGTTAGTTCTTTTGGCGATTCACCTTAAATAGAGGGCATCTCAAGTTTACTTTTAATCATAATACTAGAGTGCTTGGCAGACATGTTTAGAGAGCTCTCCAACGCTTCTTCACATATACTCCACAGGGTAACAATTACACTCTCGAACATTCTCTATTAAAAGATTTAAAAATGAAACAATGCCTAGAAGATGCTTAGAGGAGCAGCATACAAATAATGTCACTCGTCCACTCCTCTCTCATCATCTCTTGGAAGTTGGTTGTCTCCACTGATAGGGTTGATGACTCGAAAATTCGCTGCCTGCTTGTCATACTGATATGGTCTTTTTTCTTCTTATTATCTGCAACATTCTCGACCTTTAATCTGATGAAGCGTAAATGAGTTCGCATCAACCGTCAGGACGTTTTTGGAGATTAGACGTTAGGTTGGGGTTAGTAGAGGTAACTTGGGTAAGGTTAGGCTAGGTCATGTTAAGTTAATTTCCTTCTAGACTCCGCCCCTTGTTCTTAATCAAAATTAGATGCTATGGGAGCTGAAACTAGAAACTGTACTTTGTTCAATTTTTCTATCTCTATCCTGTATTTAACTATATGTAGCTATTATTTATAAAAAGTTTATTTTAAAACAGGATGTGTTGAAATACTTTTATTGTTTTATTGTCGAAACTTCCCCAAATATTTACAGATACATTGTCAGTAACAGAATATCAATGCTACATTATTCTGTAAATAATATATATATATATATATATATATATATATATATATATATATATATATATATATATATATATATATATATATATATATATATATATATATATATATATATATATATATATATATATATATATATATATATATATATATATATATATATATATATATATATATATATATATATATATATATATATATATATATATATATATATATATATATATATATATATATATATATATATATATATATATTTGGAATCATTCGTGCTTAATTAAATATTGATCGATATTT
>SEYY01000152.1:80419-98677 GCA_009176605.1 Armadillidium nasatum
CAACTTTAGTAGTAATAACGATGATAATAATAACAAAAATTGTAATAACAACAATAATAAGTCTTATTGTACTAATTAAAAAGCTAACTTCAATTACGACAATAATTTAAAAGTATTATAGAATTATCAATAATAAAAATAAAGACAATACCAAAAATATTAATAATAAAAATGACAAAAGGCAATAATAGTAATAATAATAACAATAATAATTGAATGAATAATAGTAATAATAAAATCAATAAAAGGTGTAGCATAAAATCATTTACAGTAGTGTTAGTAATAATCATGAGACAATAATAATAATAATAATAATAATAATAATAATAATAATAATAATAATAATAATAATAATAATAATAATAATAATAATAATAATAATAATATAATAATAATAATAATAATAATAATAATAATAATAATAATAATAATAATAATAATAATAATAATAATATAATAATAATATATAATATAATAATAAATAATAAATAATAATAATAATAATAATAATAATAATAATAATAATAATAATAATAATAATAATAATAATAATAATAATAATAATAATAATAAATTATTCTCAATAAAAATACATTTTAATTTTTCTTTAATTAAAATACATTTCTCACTCATTTCTGTAGATATATATATAATATATATATATATATATATATATATATATATATATATATATATATATATCAAAGGTTATAAAACTTCGTAATACTTTATTTAGTGGTGTAGTCCAGTCTAGTCTAGTCTAGTCTAGTTTAAATATTATTATTATTATATTTTTATTATTATTACTGTTATTATTATTATTATTATTATTATTATTATTATTATTATTATTATTATTATTATTATTATTTATTATTATTATATTTTAAAGAAATTTATTGGATTATGCTTAGTATATGGCCTTCTTAATGGATAGTTATTTATTCAGTGTTTCTTTTTGTTATTATTAGTTATGTTTATGTTTTACTTGTAATGAGCTAAAAAGCGTAGGTACATGGAATAACTTCCAGTCTAAGACCAAAGGAAGCTAGCTGTCACCTAGAGTGAGGAGGGATGAGTTGGGGTCCGGTTCCTCATTTGCTTTACCCCATCTATAGTGTATGAAACTCTCGATACCCTCGTGGAAGGAATAGACTCGCATGTAAGTGGTAGTGAGGAACCATATCCATGTGCAATGTGTACTCGAGTGACTAGCTGTTAATTACCTTGGTGATGAAACATATCCATTAATAAGTCCCGTAAGTATTTAAATGAGGGTTGTCAAGTGGTAAGGTACCCAACTGTGAGTTCAGTGAGTTACGGCTTATTTATATATATATGTGTATTAAGGTACCGAACTTTTTGGAACTATATTAACGAATTCGCTGTGATAGATCAGTATAGTTGGGCTGGTATGACATAACTATATATAACTTGGACTACCCAGTATTCACTAATGATACAGCTTTGACCTCAGTTTGTATACAATAGCCGCTTTAGAGGAAAGGACAAGGGTGATATTATATATATATAGGTTAAAAGTCTCTTTCTTGGGTGTTCAGGCTAGTGAGTCTTCCATTGATGTACATTTGTCCAGAAATTATCTAGACTAAACACTCGCTATGGAGTTATCACCAATTTAATGGATAAGTGATCCCTCTATTGTAGTTGAGACCCGTATAAGGGGTAAATGCCGACTCGTAAGGCGGTAGGTGTACCATCGCGTTTCTCTTCAGAAGTCTCTTTCATAAGAGGTGGATTTGGTATAGCCTCTAGCTTTTCTTTAGGTATAGCTATGATAGATTGACGTTAGTGTTTAGCCTCATATATGGAAGGCCACTTCGAAAGGTGAACCACAGTCGAAGGTAAAAGGAACTGCCAAACCGGGTTTCCTTTTTGGGTAGCAGAGGCGTTGGAACTTCTTCTTCTAAGGGCAGCTTCTTTTGGACTATTGCTTGGGACTGCTTCTTCTAGGCTTCTGTTTGGGAACTGCTTCTTTAGGGACTTATTGTCTGGTACGTCTTCTTCTTGGGTGACAGCTTATGGTACTTATAAGTGCGGATTCTTTACTTCAGCTATCCATCTGGATAGAGTGGTAAAGGGGAAGAAGGTCGTATAAGCTCGACTCATCTTTGCTTCTGCGCATTACTGAAATGAATATATATTCTCACGATTGTGTGGCATATAAGGCCATGCTGTGAAGAAACTAGTACCATCTCAGCGTTTTTCTCTCACATATTCCACTTCTCAGTTTTAGCTCTCTCCCCTTAATTTGGTTTTCGTTCCATTCTCGACATAATGTGTCTTACAACTTGCTCATGTAGCTGATTATACATCTTAGATGAGACTTTACACTCGATAACTTTTCATATATGATAGAATTAGTCATATTAAAAATTTGTTATTCCATAACTTCTTAACGCTATCTCAACATTGCGTATCTTCTTTCTACACGTTTAATATTTGCCAACTAATAATTATTCTCTATTTAATAGTTTTACACATATTACATTATATAATTAAAAAAAAAAATATATATATATGTTTGTGTGTGTGAGAGAGAGTGAGTGGGAGAGAGTGAGTGAGAGAGCGAGAGAGATAGATAGATAATCGAGAGATAAAGAATCATAAATATTATATTTTTGATTCTCCTATCGATAGTATCTCATGCATTAAGTAAGGTGTTGTGACATCCTCTCAATATACAGATGTCTTGGCTCATTGCGACATAAACATAGTTCCTATCTCATGTACCTTGGGAGGTAATTAGGTTCTTAAAGGCACGAGTTGGCTGATGTCAATTAATGTGATTTTGTTTATGTTAATATGTTACAAGGTGTTACATCTTACTATTTTATTATTATTGTTATAATTTTTTCATTAATATTTTATATATTCTTTATATATAATGCAATTTTCATCAATGTATCTTGTCGTGAAATTTATTTCTCTCTAAACTTATTCCTTCAACAAAAGCACATACTCTTTTATCTTAGAGACTCTATCACCAATACATAGCTGCTTTTTGACTGCTTAAACTGTAGATCTCTCCATGGTGTTATCTTGTTCAATTCTCGAACAGATGCCAACAAATTCACCATATACTTAACTCGATCTCTTATTCACATATATCTCTTTTCCGCATATACAACAACAACAGTTTTAAGTTTCAATATTTTTGGGTAGACTCGACACGTATATGATACGAATGTTGTTGCAATATAATAAGTGCTAAATAGGATGTATTATGTTTGTTCTCCTTTCCTTTAAATTTTGTAGTAAAACTTTACTTGAATATATCTACTGCTTCATAGTGACTTTAAAATCATTTCTTGCAACTCTAAAACTTTAATTCAATAGTCTAATTTCCATAATTATCTATATATAGACTTTATAAAAAATTCTTTATCGATTAATATCATTATAACTAACAAAATAGAAACACATATTTTCTATTTTTTACCTTTACTCTGATAAATCGTCATTTTTAGTAGTGTATTTCTCATATAATGTATTACACCAACTGTCATAATGTAGTACATATATCTATCTAAGTTTCTCATGTATTCAGCTGGCGACTTACCTATCACATAATTTCCATTCTATATATCAATGAATCAACCTTGTAAAGCTGTTTAGTGCATACCTCCCATCCTCAGTAATATCCCTGACCAGCAGTTTATATTAGGTGATGAGATTCTACATATAATTAGATTTTATTCATACTTTTCTATATTTCTTTACTCAGTATTACTAACTGTTAAACTTCATATTATTCCCCTCTCTCTTGTATATATAGGTTATACTCTCAATATTTACATCTTTTTTCTTTTATCTTCTTTTAAAGTATTCTACATTATTCGTATACGTGTCCCCTTTGCCCACGTATTCTGTGACCACGTGCTCTTCTATGGAGCTATAATACCTAGCCCGCCTCCCTACTGGAGTCCAACCGTGTGCGACACCAATCTATCTAGCGTGTCGCAATCTCTCTCATTCACCCTTACCGTTTGAGGCACGGTACCTACATACACTATACTTAGATTCTGATTATTGCTCTAACTCTATACTGAACTGAAAGGGCCTATCCTCTTCGAGACAGTTGTGTACGGTGCATGACCGATGGTGATTCTCTCTGCATAGAGGCCATTCTCAAATCCTATCAATTCATCTAATCTATCTTTAACTAAACCTCATACACATAATTTTCGGGTAATCTTTAAAGTAACTCCTTCAATCGTCTTAACATTCTGCCGATATATCCGCCGCCCTACACGGTAATCTCCTGCAAGTGCAATATCCTTTATGTCACTCTCTCGCTCTCTCTGCGCTCTCTCTCTCAATCCTCTCCTAACATACTCTTCATACCGCATCCTTATATTTCATCTACTCACTCATGAAATCGTTCATAATAATCTTTCTCTATATATACGTAACACCAAAAACTCATTCTCCGTTTAAAATTCTATAAATATAATCTTTACTGTGGGTTACTTCTTCTATTCACATCCTTTATCTGGTACAATTTTAAATTAAATTATATATAGTCAAACCCTAGAATCTTTGTTCTTCCTTATATACTTTCCTTCCTTTAGTATCTTCTGACTGTAATACTGCCGTTTTGCCTTCCTCTAAAGCTGAACTCTTTGCTTAAACTTTTGACTCTAATTCAACTTATCCTATTCCAGAGTTGTTCCTACTCCTTCAACCCCCTCCAACTTACTTATGACAAAATTGTAATTTCTTCTCAAGATGTCATTTCTGCTCTCTCTGAGCTTGACACTAAGAAGGCTTACGGTCCTGATGGTATCCCTCCTATGGTCCTTAAAACTTGTGCTTCAGAGCACTTAGCTTTATTAAACTATTTGGTCAATGTCTTTCTACTTCAGTCCTCTCTTCTTGCTGGAAACGTGCACTCACTCAGCCTGTGCCGAAGAAGGTATATAAGTTAACCATATATCTCTAAATCCATACTACCTAGACGTAACATAATTAAAACCGATTATTCTCTCGATTAACTCTCATCACGATATTATCATGTAAAGTAATTTTGAAAGTTCTTTCGACATATTATAGAGGTTAAATAAGATTAGAGAATCATTTCACATATATTTTTTCATCTTTCTAATATCTCCTTCACATAACTCGTACAGAGCTATGAGCTCATTCGTTAAATAAGTAATTTTCTTTTCCCTTTGTATACATTTTATCTGTACATCTTAGGTTCCTCTACTGACTTATTCATGCATATTCTGAGGTAGAATACTTTTGCTGTCGCTCGAGCTCTGGCAAATAATTGAAAGCTTTATACTGAATAGAGAGTATTGTCAACAAAGTCTATTAGTGATATATTCTAAACTTCCATTATTCGATTCTTTACTATTCTCTTTTAGTATAGAGTTCATCCTAATTTATCCTCATTTTCCGATTCAGTTCTTGATATCATATACTGTTGTAGGCGGCTAACCGTTATCATCCTTTATAAATTTATTTAAATAGTTGGTGGTTGATTTCCTATCATAGGATCATGTGATCCATAATACTACCATAATTTTTATATCTTTTTTAAATTAAGACTCTCTGTTCCTTCCTCATCTTTCCATATTCACTCTATGCCGATGTACTCCCATCCATTCTTAACTTATCTTTATCTAAATATTAGAGAGGCACCTACAATCCTTATATAAATAAGCATTAATAGACGTCAAAGTGAGATAGTAATTAGTTAAACCTTATATTAGGTAAAGAGCTAATTTAAATACTACAGTCTTTTTATGTAGATATATAAATATGTTTCTAGAAATATGGGCTAGATGTGAAAAATAGTCTCATTAGTTTCTGTTTCTACAGTTTCTGATATTGTCTCACTCACTACACTCCGTTCCTTCTCCCTTGTGTATCTCTGCCGACACAACTATATCTTTTCGAACCCAACTCAAAATCTAAATCATATTCTCACTCCTTTAATAAATCTATATGTGTTTTTATTTCTTTAGTAATCTTTCTTGGAAAAATTATGTTACCTCTCTTTCTAAACAAGCTTCTAAGAGGTTAGAGTGTTCTGAGGCGCCTTTGCAGAATATTTACTTCAACTTCCCACTACCATAATTATTGAGCTGTCTTCTTTATTAATAATTAAATTGGTGTTTAGTGGATAGCTCACCATGATATAGTGAAGTACGGCTACTCAACATTTCTGGGATAGTCCCACTCAAACAGCTCTCCTTGAATAAGTAGAGTCTAGGGCTTTTCATTATCAATAACTATCCTGATACTCATTAATTCTCTCTCAGTTTTTCTATCCCTATCGTATTGTAGTGACTGATTCATTCATCATTCGGTTCTCAATAGCCTATTATCTTGAGCGTAAATAGGACCCCAATGAGACTTATTCGAGTCTCTCTTCAGAAATAAATCTGCACCATCAATTTTAAATGAAAAGAAAGAGAGTAGTATATGATATTATATCTATGTACTAGGTGAGAGTATTTCTTGATAACTTTGTTTAATTTGGTATATTAAGTTAAAGAATTCACAAGTACCCAGTCCATGATAGCCTACTATTTATTCTTCGTTACGTTTGTAATGTGCAATTTGAGGATCCACAAATTTTTTACTGGGGTATATACCATACACTGAGATTTACTGTCTGTTTTACACTCTAATGAGGTTATTGTGTATATTCTCCTTGTACCGTTGAGAAGAATTTTATGGTTCCTGTGTCAACGTAGTATCTTATTATATATAACAAATTTAAAGACTTGGGTAGTATATATACCCAAGGCATATGTCTACAGAGCCTCTGTCACTCCCCTCCGTTAATCCCTTCCGACCTTCTGCTTTGAGCGTATGCTGACATAACTCTCTATCAATCCTCTCTGTGCCCTTATACCTTTCCATTTCTACGATGGCGATCCTAATATTGTTTCCATTTTGTTGCCCTCTTTTTTCCATAACAATGCTTCCTCAAATCAAATATAATCACATACAACGTACAGTAGTCTTCTGAATTCTCCAACCGTATTCCTCCTTTTATGAGAATGACTCGATCGTAAGACAGAATCTAACCTATCATTTTCATAACTCTCTGACACTTGGCTTAACTGCTAAGCTCAGTCTTAGATGGACTTCACTAGTAAGTTCTGGAGCACGCTCCTTTTTAAAATATTCCCATCTTTCTTTTACTGGCACACCGTCAATCGCCTTGTGTAGTGATATGTCAGCATTTAAATTGGGTCTGCTAAAGATTTTTTTTCACTTCTGATTGAATTCGTAAGACTTCTGATCCTTATTTATATTGATGCCCAAACACCAATCAAGAGAATACCATTCTTTGTATATTTATTAGTGAAAAAAACATATTATCCTAAAATCGTATTTTGAGCGAATAAACGTATTCAATAATCAGTTTTACTGACCGATAAAAATAATAGTGAAAATTTTTTTTTCAGTAATCAAAAATTTTTAAATTATCTGTATTATATATATTAATATTAATAATATTATATACTATATATTATTAATATATTATAATATAATATATAATATATAATATATATAATATATAATATATATATATATATATAATTATTATATATTATATATATATATAGATATATATATATATATATATAAATATAATATATATTATAATATTATATATATATAATATTATATAATATATATATATTAATTATTATATATTATATATATAATATATAATATTAATATATATATATAATATATTAATATAATATATATTATTATATTATATAATTTTAGTGACATTCCTCAGTCATTCCCATAATCCGCATGCTGTCAGGATATGCGGAACATCTCTCGTCTACAAAAATCAAATAACATAATTCACGTCATCTCAGCTACCATCCGCATTTTCGAAATCAACATCCGTATCCGTCTATATCCAGCTATATCCGCACTTTCGGAAATTCAACATCCGCCTCCGCATCCACATCCACACTTTCAAAAATTCAACATCCGCATCCGCATCCGCCATTCACGCATATCTACCTAAAATATTGACATCCTGAGATCTCTCCGCAACCGCATCCGCATATTGTGAGTAAAAATATGAGTCGAACAATTCATCTAATCCATCACTAATATATATATTATATTATATATTATATAATATTATAATTAATTATAATATTAATATATATATATATATTAATATTAATTATATAATATATATATATATATAATATATATAATATATAAAAAATATAAATATTGAAAAAATTTTTTTTTATTTAATATATATATATATTATAAAAAAAAAAAAAAAAAAAAAAAAAAAAAACATATATATATATATAATAATAATATTATATATATATATATATAGGTTAGGTGTATAATTCTATACCAGAAATACTTCATGTTTCCTTGACTAAACTACATTACTATGGGACTTAATAAATTACTGATTAAAAAGTAGTTCCCAGCATTTAGAACCATGAGAAGAATAATTCTCTAATTGTCCTGACCGCAATGAAATCCCAATCCATTAACGAACAGATGTTGTCTAGAAGTACGAATAATTTCCAAATAAACCTTACCAATTAACTAACTTGTTATCCGTAAATACGTTTATCTAAATAAAAATAAAATTACCATAAAAGTTAAAATATATTATTGAATATTGAGCTTCTTGTGATTGATATATATATATATTATATATATATATTATATATATATTATAATATGCGTAATAATTGTATGTATCAAGAGTGAGGAGTGAGACTAATATAGTGTAAACTATCGGATTGCGTTTTATATTAAGCAATTAAGGTGAAGTGGGTAATTTGAGACAGGTAGTGAGTTTAATATGTCATCATTCTCCATGTTAATATTTTATCTATTGTAATGTAATTAGGTATATTTACTTTAAGATAAAATAGAGTGAGAGAAGGGGTAATAGAGTATTAACTAGTGTTGTAGATAAAATATGGAGTAATAGTGAATGCGAAGCTGAATAGTTTTTATAACTTATTTTTGTTCAGATAAGTGTATATGTACGTAGCATGCTAGTTTTATATAGGTGCAAGATTCATGGATAGAAATAGATGAAGTGAAATACTTGAGATAGAGTTTGAAGGAAATGTTGTAGCTAATATAAATACAACTTGAGTATTTGAATTTAATTCACATCGATAGATATTATAATAAGTATGTATATTGAAGGTAATTGAGATAAGGTGGGGATGAGATAATGTGCAGAGTGGAGAGGTATTATAGGTTTATTGTTTAAAGTACGTGGTAATGAATTCATAAATATTAGTAATTAGTTAGGTTAGAATGTTAATAGTAGGTGGTGAACTCAGAAATAGCGAATATATAAAGGAAATACAGTATATATATAGTGGTAGAAGGAGTGGAAAGTATTGGGGGCCTAAGATGCAAAGTATATAGAAGAATAGTGATAAAAATTTCGAAAGAAATAAAGATAAGAATGTTTGAATGTATGTGATTCTCTAACTATACCTTCTGTTATTGTATGTGTGTGAAACATAAGACGACGATGGGAGTGTAAAAGCGTTGAACGAGTATAAGAATATGAGAATATGATTATGCTATTTGTAAAAAGGTGAAATTATTAGTTGGACTGAGGACCACCTCACGAAAGTTATATGGGGAATAGCGTGAATAGTTATATATATATATATATATATTTAATTTTATATAATATTATATATATATATATATATATATATTATATATAAGATATTAATATATATATTATATATATATTAATATATTATATATATATATTATTATTAGTTAATGGCATCCGCATCCGTGACATATACCCGTCAATTCCTACTAATGCTATAGAAGGATTAGCGGAAGCATCTCCAGCCACTAAATAAAATCAAACCATTCTGTCAATATCCGCATAATCCCCGCCATTATATAATCATACTAATTTTACGAATATTATATATCAACATTAACATACCTGCCCTGCCCGCATCCAGCTACCGCCTCCTCATGCCAATCCAATCCATACATTCCGAGTGTACAACGCATCCGTATCTCACAGCCCATTCCGCCTACTCTCCCGAGTGCGCAAAATTAAATTCACTGCGCCATCCTCCGCGCATCCGCCATTCAAAAACTAATTTCGTCCGAAACAATCCTTTGCTAACATCTCCGCGCGCACTCGCGACAATCCGGCATCGCAGCACTGCAAATCTCGGAAAAAATTCAATCGAACTCATCGCACCACTCCCGACTACCTATCCGTCCAACTTCCGCATCCGCACTTTCGAAAAAAATTCAACATCCGCATCCGCAGTCTCGCTATTACCTCACTTCTCAAAATATTCACTAAACATCCGCAAATCCGCTAATCCGCATCTCGCAAATTGAAAAGATGAGACATTAATACCCGATAATCACTAATCTACTAATATATATATATATATATATATATATATATATATATATATAATATATATATATATATATATATATATATAATATTATATATATATCATATATATAATATATATATAGTTTTTATGAGAATTGAGATCCAGAGTGAGGGTGAAAGAGAGAACTATCGGATTGGTTTAGCATTGGAGTGGGATTGAGACAGGTTTGTAATATCTCCATGTTATTTAATCTATTGATGAATGTTTACTTAGAAAAATGGAGAGAGAAGAAAGAGTATTACGTTGAGAAATATGGAGGGTGAATGTGAAGTTAATGTTTTACTTTTTGCAGATGATGCGGCATGTGTTGGTGGCAGAATCTGGAGAAAAGAATTCTTGTGAGAGAGTTTGAAGGGAAATGTGCAAACACGAGATTGAAATTCAATCCAGCGAAGAATAAAGTTATGAGGATTGGAGGTGGGGATGAGGAAATGTGGAGGAGGAATTGGTTTGTAGAAGTGTGAGAATGAAACTTGAGGAGGTGAATGAATTCAAATATCTAGTAATGTTGGGTGGAAGGTAAGGTGGGACGGAAAAAGGAATAAAGAACAGAGTGGTAGAAGGAATGAAAGTATTGGGGGGCCTAAGAAAAGTATGGAAGAAAGGAAAAATTTCGAAAGAAATAAAGATAAGAATGTTTGAATGTATGTGTTCACCTGTATTGTATGTGTGTGAAACATAGACGATAAGTGCTCGGTCGAGAAAAAGTTTCAATGTCTTTGAGATGAAAGATTTGAGAGCGATATATAAATTGAGAAGAAGGGTGTAATTGATAGAGAGGAGGAGGATGTGCTAAAATATTTGGACATATGTGAAGAATGAAAGAGAACAGAATGGTTGGCAAGGTACGTAGATCCGATGTAGATAGGAAGGGTAGGGGAGGGAAAGGCCGAAGTGGAGATGGATGGATGGAGTGAGAGTGATTTTGATGGAAGGAATTTGAGTTTAGACGAGGGTAGAAGATTTGTGGAGACAGAGATGGAGGGAGGTGGTGAAAGCGTTGAAAGGTAAGAATAGTTATGTTTGTAAGGGAATTGTGGCGGGCACCACCTCACGAAAGTGGGTGAAATATATATATATATATATATATATATATATACTATATATATATATATATATATATATATATATATATATATATATATATATATATATATATATATATATATATATATAATATAATATATATATATAATCCGCATCCTCATCAAAAACATCCGCATCCGCATATCAAAATTAACATCCGCACCGCACTCTTTTTGAAAATTCAACATCCGCATCCGTTTCCGCATCCCACCGGAAAATTCAACATCCCATCGCAAAAATTTTATCCGCATCCGCATCCGCAAATTGGAAATATATATATATATATATATATATATATATATATATATATATATATATATATATATATATATATATATATATATATATATATATATATATATATATATATATATATATATATATATATATATATATATATATATATTGTGCCTTGGTTTTCAGACTTGTCTCTGGGGTAATTTGTTAAGCTGATTCAGAAAACACTATTGTATAGAACGCATCAGCACAATTTTTTTTTTGATATGGTTTAGTTTTAAAATTTGAATCTGCCCTTTGATTTTTTTCTATTGCAGATTCGGTATGTAACAAGTTTTCATGTATGAGTTGGGTATATTTAAGTTTTTAAAATAATCACTGTTTTTAGTATAATGACCTCTTTGACCTTTCTTTTACAATTTAATTTACGTTTCTTCTATTTTTAAGTTTCCCAACCTTGATCTGTGAAAAACAATTACGCATAGATTTCAATTCTAACAAATTTTTCAAATTATTCTCTTTGTTACTTGGCTTGTTCTATTATGAAAAACAGATACAGTGAGATTGCTTACATGCATCAAACTGTAGTTTTACATTCAAATGATGAATGCAAAATAACTTAACTGTATAATATTTGTGATTGTAAAGGATGTGTGTGTATATTTCCACTTATATTCATTTCATTTCTGTAGATCGAACAGCGTAGAGTTTATAGCTTCTTCAAGACGAAGTTGTTCGAATCACCCAAACTTTTATTTTGCTATATATGTGAGGACTAAACAATGAAAGGATGTAGAAAACCTATTTCTGAGTTTGTAAGAAGAACAAATGTAGGTTATTTTGGTGTCAAGTTTGGAGATCAAGATAAGCCATTGGCTCCACATATTGCAAGCAAAATATATAAGGAGCATTTTCAGCCAGTGGAAAAACGAAAAGAGGAGATTCCTGAAATTTGGTGTACCAATGTTTGGAGAGAACCAAGAACCATTTTGATGACTTATTTTTGCTTTGCTAATATCATTGGCATCGATCGAAATATTCGTGATAAGTGGCCTTACCTTGATCTATCTTCAGCTATGAGACCTCTTCCACACTCGGATCTTGTGCTCGTCCCATCTTTTCGCGAACTACCACAGCTCTCAGAGAATGAGTAATGCATGTCTGATATTGCACACAGTCAAGAAAGTATGGACAGTGACAGTGATTTACAAAAAACTTCACATATTAAACATTTTAATCAGAATGAATTGAATGATCTCATCTGGAACTTGAATCTTCCAATGAATTGTCCGAATTACTTGCCTCCAGACAAAAAGAAATAACTATGCTTCAGCCTGGATTGAAAATTACACTTTATCAAAGTAGATTTGCTAGCATTCTTTATCAAAGACAGCAACTTAGTTTTCTGCAATGACATAGGAAACTTTCTGAAGAAAATTGGTCTTTTAAAATATCATGTAGCATCTTTTCATTGACAGTTCAAAACGTAGTTTAAAATGCGTTATTTTTTACTGGCAACAAATATTGTTCTATTCCAATTGATCATTCCACCAAGATGAAGAAAAAACATCAGACCATCTCTGTATTCTTGGAAAAGATAAATTGCGAAGAGCATCTATGGGTTATTTGTGTAGATTTGAAGATGAATAATTTTCTTCTTGGTCAACAAAGCGGGTACACAAAGTATCTTTTGCTTTTATACCTTTGAGATAGTAGAGCAAAACATGAACTTTGGACAAGAAAAGATTGACCTCCGAAGGAAAATTTTGTAATTGGAGGACACATTGGAATCAATGAACCTTGGTATCACAAGATAAAATCATACTAACACTCCTGTATTTAAAGCTAAGATGATGAAACAATTTGTAAAGGCTTTGAAGAAAGTTCGTACATAAAATACATAGCTCGTAAGTTACCTGGATTTACCATGGAAAAACTAAGACAGGAATTTTCGATGGCCCGCAGATTATACACGTTATTTATACACCATCATTTCACAGAATCAATGAAAGAAATTGAATAAAGTACCTGATCATCATTTGTTCTTGTTATAAAAAGACTTTCTTGGGAACAAGAAAGCAGAGAATGTTCGACCACATTACAGTGCCCAGATGATTCAAAAGCTTCAACGTTTGAACTTCGAGGTCACTGATTATCCATTTCGCAGTCCTGATAATGGCTCTCCAGGAATTTTCACTAATTTTCTAAAGTTGATGGAGAGTCTCCGAGGAGTGAGATTTGGTTCAGATGATGTGAAGAAAGCGATGTCAGACTGGTTCCGAAAAAACAGATCAAGACTTCTTTCAAACAGCTTTCGAGAAGTGAGTTCAGCGTTTGTAGAAATGTATTGTCTTTCGAGGAGATTATGTAGAAAAATAATATTACAAGTTTTTGTGAATAAACCTTTGCCAATTTTTTTTTTTTTTATTTTTTATTTTTTTTTTTATTTTTTTATTTTTTTTTTACAGAACGCCACCACTCACGGGCAGAGCACTTTTCAAATCTTTGTTTCATTACCTTATCTGCAGTGTGTTAGATTTTGGGGCACGACTCTAAAGTGTAATAATAATAATAATAATAATAATAATAATAATAATAATAATAATAATAATAATAATAATAATAATAATAATAATAATAATGAAAGAGAGAGAGAGACTACATTCAGTTGCCTTACAGAATAAACTGTTAAAATTTTATTACTCTTGAATACCAGGAATTTTAAAGGAAAAATTTAAAATTTTAAGGGTTCTAAGTCTAGCCTGTGACGGAGCACGGCAATACTAAAGGGGTGAGCCGGAGTCTAACAAAAACATTTACCGACCATAAAACCCTGGTTTTCATTGTGCAATATATATATTGGTAATTGTCGCTAATCTACTGATAATAAAAATAATTTTTACAATTTTCAAAATAAAAAAATAAATAAACAAAAAACAACAACTTTATTTTCCTTTTTAAAATGGTTTTTAAACAGTTAGAGAAATAATGTATAAAGATATCAGTCCAAATAACAATTCGTTGTTTTAAAATGAGTAATGTTTTTTTTTCCAGTCCTTTAAAGTTTTGTTGTAACTAATGTAACTTTACAAACTAAAAATTGCATTGCATTCCTAAGGAATATTTTTAGGAAGATTTTTTTTTACGTCGTAGTAACTTAACGATTTCGAAATCTTTGATTCTGTCAATTTCTTATTAGTTTACAGACTTAAGTAAATGTAAACAGGCCGATTGCATGACATAGCACCATAAATGGCCTTGAGTGACTATCAAATTGAGTATTGAATGAAGAAGCTCGCACGATTAGTTTCGCAGCAAAGGAATAACTAAATCTATTCCGGTATAGAGCGGAAGCACAAAAAAAAAAAAAATGAATAAATAATTTATCCACTCTTTTTCTTCACCAATTTTAGCCACTCTTTTTGATAACCAATTTTAACCACTCTTTTTAATAACCAATTTTATCCACTCTTTTTGTTCACCAATATTAGCCACTCTTTTTGATAAGCAGTTTTTGTGCGGGTCTGTAAATAATGGTATTAAGCAACCCACCTTCTTTTCCAATATTGATTTAAAGTTAAAAACTATTCCTCTAACTACAACTTTTGCAACTACTAACGCAATTTTAAATCTTACTACAATTGCTAATACTACCACCGCTACTGATAATAATAATAAAAATAATGATAATACTGATAGTGGTAGTAGTTGTAACAATAATAATCATAAAAAATATAAAATAACAAAATGAAAATAATAATAATAATAATAATAATAATAATAATAATAATAATAATAATAATAATATATAAAAATAATAATAATAATGAAAAATAATAATAATAATAATAAATAATAATAATAATCATGATTGCAAAAAAATAAAAAATAAAAATAAAAAAAAAAAAAAAAAATTAATAATAATAATAATAATAATAATAATAATAATAATAATAATAATAATAATAATAATAATAATAATAATAATAATAATAATAATAATAATAATAATAATAATAATAATAATAATAAAATAATGAATATAGCAACTAATTCAATTCAATAATTTTTATTCAGAGATATAATTACAGGTAATACAGTGTTTCAGTAGGTCCTACTCTACTTGATACAACATTTATAATTAGTTATACATTTCTCTGAAAAGGGGCTTCTAAGGGGAAGTATTTATCAATATAATTTAATATCATTAATATACAAATATGATACATAAAATAAAATGAGCAAAAAAAATAAATAGCATTAATAATAATAGTAATAATAAAAGTTAATAACAATAGTACCCATAATAATATAAAGTAAAGACGATAGTAGTTATAATAGTAGCTAATAATGGTAACAATTATGAGCTAGCGACAACAAGAGCACTAACAAAAGTAATAATAATAGTAATAATAATAATAGTAGCAATGATAAAAATAATTGTAATTATAGTTAAAATAAATACCATCTCCAGTAGTAATACTAGAATATAGTACAGCATTACATTTAATGTGTGACGTCGCTAGATTTATAGGAATATCTACCGCATATATTATAAAAATAGTAATATTAATACTAATAATAATAGTAATAATGTTAATAATAATAATAATAAAGAAACAGCATTAATAATAACAATACTTATAAATAATAAAAATATAAAAATAATAATTATAATAATAATAATAATTGAAGCAATGGTAACAATAGCAGCAAAATAATAATAATAACAATAATAATAATAATAATAATAATAATAATAATAATAATAATAATAATAATAATAATAATAATAATAATAATAATAATAATAATAATAATAATAATAATAAAATAGTAATAATAAAAATAATAATCGATAATAATATTATAATAATAAACAAAAATAGTAATGATAATAATAAAAAAAAAAAATAAAAAAAAAAAAAATAAAAAATAATAATAATATAATAATAATAATAATAATAATAATAATAATAATAATAATAATAATAATAATAATAATAATAATAATAATAATAATAAAATAATAATAATAAAAAAAAAAAAAAATAATAATAATAATAATAATAATAATAATAATAATTAAAACTAGAATTAAAAGTATTAGTAGTAATAATAATAATAATAAATTTTTAAGTAACTCTAGACAGACTTTTTATTTAATGATTTTTTATCGTATAGGAAAGGAGTGTCTGTTGGAGCTTATTATGTCTCATATACTCTTTAGTGACGGGCGTTTTTATTTACACTCCGCTTTATATATATATATATATATATATATATATATATATATATATATATATATATATATATATATATATATATATATATATATATATATATATATATATTTATATATATATATATATATATATATATATATATATATATATATATATATATATATATATATATATATATATATATATATATATATATATATATATATATATATATATATATATATATATATATATATATATATATATATATATATAATATATATATATATATATATATATATATATATATTTCGTGAAAGAACAAAAGCTTTTTACCTAAAAGGTATGAGGTTGAATGTGAAAAGTGAAATCATGAAAGGTTATTCCACTGAAATTAATTTAAAAGTGACAACAAAATTAAAAAAAAATAATATAAAAGGAAAAAATAATATAAAAAAAAAAAGAATAAAAAAATTATGAAATAAAAAAAAGAATAAAAAATAATAATGATAATTTTTTTTTTTTTTTTTTTTTTAAAGCCAACGGCTGGACTGTCGTAACTATATTAATCGCTAGAGTAAAAGTAAGATTTGAAATACTGCAGCTGTTTTTCACCTACTATACCGTTACGGCTGATAAGACATTTATTAATTAAAATACTACTACTAATAATAATTATAATAAAGTTAATAAATAATAATAATAATAATAATAATAATAATAATAATAATAATAATAATAATAATAATAATAATAATAATAATAATAATAATAATAATAATAATAATAATAATAATAATAATAATAATAATAATAGATAATAAAAATAAAGAAAATAATAATGTTTGATAATAATAGTTTATAATAAAAATTTATTATTAATAATATTAACAATAATAATTTTATTATATAATATTAATTATTATTATAATAATAATAATAATAATAATAATAATAATAATAATAATAATAATAATAATAATAATAATAATAATAATAATAATAATAATAATAATAATAATAATAATAATAATAATAATAATAATATAATAATAATAATAATATTAATAATAATAATAATAATAATAATAATAATAATAATAGTGAAAAATTATAAAAGGTTTTGATAAAGCGAGAGATAAGTAAATTAAATATGCTAATAATAATAATAATAAAGAACAGATAAATTCTATTAATGATTATTATTATTATTATTATTTTTTATTATTATTATTATTATTATTATTATT
>SEYY01000153.1:0-2500 GCA_009176605.1 Armadillidium nasatum
AAAAAAAAAAAAAAAAAAAAAAAATTTGGGGCAATTGGAGCAAATTATCCAATTGAGTAAATTTAGTGTTGATTTTTGTAGACAGGAAGATGTAAAAAATAGATATAGAGTCTGTTGATATGAAAGGAAATAAATATACTGAATAGATAGTTAAGGAAAAAAGATATGGAGTAATTTTATAAAAACGGAAAAAGGAAAAATTGAATTGATGAAGTAGGAAACAGATAAACTGATATATATTATATATATATATATATATATTATATATATATATATATATATATATATATATATATATATATATATATATATATATATATAAGTAGATTTTTTAAAAAATTTTAAAAAAAAAAAAAGAAAAGAAAATAAATAAGAAATAATAATTTATATATATATATATATATATATATATATATATATATATATATATATATATATATATATATATATATATATATATATATATATATTATATATATATATATATATATATATATATATATATATATTATATATAATATATATATATATATATATATATATATATATGTAAGTAGATGGGGGATCTATACATATAGATAAAATCAATAGATAAAGAAAGAGATAAATTATTAGATAGAGAAAAAAGATCAAGAAGGAAAAACAATAAAGTACTCAAGGAACATTTTAATGCTGACGGAAATTAAGACGAACAGAAGATTTATTGCTTGCAATTAAACTTTTCTCCATTCAATTTTCACGCATAGATGAAACTGGATAATATATATATATTTATATATATATATATATATTTATTTATTTATTTTTTCGCCATCACCCTTCCCACTTTCGTGGGGTGGTGCCCGCCATAATTCCCTTACATACCCATTCTTATCTTTCAACCCCTTTCACCACCGCCCTCCATCTCACTCTGTCCTCCGCAAGTCTTCTACCCTCTTCTAAACTCAAATTCCTTCCACCCAAGCAAAATCTCTCTAACTCCATCCATCCATCTCCACTTTGGCCTTCCTCCCCCTACCCCTTCCACTCGGATCTAAGTACCTTTGCCCACCATTCTGTCCTCATTCATCTACACTATGTCCAAACCATTTTAGCACACCTTTCCTTTCTAGAATTAAACCCCTCTTCATTTACACATCTCTCTTATTCTTTCATTTTCTAATCTATCCATCCTTCTTAATTTACATATCGCTCTCAAACCTTTCATCTCAAAGACATTCAAACTTTTCCTCGCTCTAGCACTTAACATCCATGTTTCACATCCATACATTACAGAAGGTAAGCACATACATTCAAACATTCTTATCTTTATTTCTTTTGAAATTTTTCCTTTCTTCCATACTTCTCTTAGACCCCCAACACTCATTCCCTCTACCACTCTATTCTTTATTTCTTTTTCGTTTACCATTCCCAAATTTATTTAATTTATTCACTTCCTCCAAGTTTCTTCCCCCACTTCTACACCCCCCAATCCTCCCTCCACATCTCATCACCTCCAATCCTCATAACTTTACTCTTCCCTGGATTGACTTTCAATCTCATATTTACACATTTCCTCTCAAACTCTCTCACAAGTGTTCTCAACTTTTCTTCAGAATCTGCCACCAACACCGCATCATCTGCAAAAAGTAAAACATTCACATCCCATTCAGCCTCCATGTTACTCAACCTAATGCCCACTTTCCCTTCTCTCTCCATTTCCTAACTACACCATCCATCAATAATTAATAGCCATGGCGACATAACACCCCTGTCTCAATCCCACTCCTATGCTAAACCATCTGATAGTTCTCTTTCACCCTCACTCTTGACCTACAATTTGCATAAAAAGCTTTCACCCCCTTCAGTAATTTCCCTTTCAACCCCCTTTCCATTAATATTTCGAATAGCTTTCTCCTGCATACTCTATCATATGCTTTTTCTAAATCCAGAAAACATACATACCCCATTTTATTTTTTTCACGCAATTTCTCGGTAATCAATCTTAGTGTGATACCTGATCCACACACCCCTACCCTCCCTAAAACCCCCTTGTTCCTCACCCATTCCCTCACTTGTCAATTCTTTCATTCTCCTCACTAACACCTTCGCATAAATCTTTCCAATCACGCTCAGCAGACTAATACCCCTATAATTTTTACACACCATCTTATCACCTTTTCCTTTGTTATAGGTACAATGCAGGAGTCCTGCCACTCCTGAGGCACTCTCCCTTCTCTCCAACACACATTAAACAATCTCACCAACCAGTAAATCAACTCTCTAGGTCCTTCTTTTATCATCTCTCCGTATATACCATCCATTCCTGCAGATTTTCCTTTCTTTACCTTTCTCACCGCTACTTCCACCTCCTCTTTACTAATATTTATCTCCTGATCCTCGATAACTGCTTCTCCATCATTTTCTACCCCTCCCCCATTACTAATCTCTATTCCTTCGTTCAACAATTCACTAAAATACGTTTTCCATCTTTCTCCAACATCCTTCTCTCCCTGTAATA
>SEYY01000153.1:35000-40000 GCA_009176605.1 Armadillidium nasatum
AGTTATTTTTTAAATATTTTAAACTCTAAATTTTCAAAATTATAAAATTTAATTTAAGAAAATTATATTTTAATTAAATGCAAAAGATAATTTGAAATTTCTATTAAATTTTATTAATTTTATAAGCATATAATTAATTACAATGTAATTACAAATTTAAGTCATTACTATAAATTTGGAAAATATGTTTTATCAAAAAAAAAAAGAAAATTACCTCTGGAATTTTCTTATTTTTATATTTAACATTTAATGATTTTATATTTTAATCATTTTATAATAATTATTTAAATTTAATTTAATAATTTATTGACAATAGGTTAAACCTTTTTAAAAATTCCAGTATAAAAATATTTGAGTAAAAATTGCTAATTGTTAAAGAAATATAATATTTTTAATTTAAAATTAATTAATATACCTTTTCTAATAATGATAAAAAAATTTGAACTCCAATCTTAATTTTCTAATTGTGAATTATGGTAAAGAGCTGCCAATGTTATTGTAAATTAAGTACAATTAATATTGTTCAACCAATAAGATACAAAATTTAAGTAAGTTCAAGAAAATAAGTTTTAGAAATAAAAAAAATAAAAGTGAAATTTTTGAGTTTATTAATGAAATCACCTTCAAAATTTTTACACACAAGATCTGACACAAAGAGTTGAAAGGATTGAAAATCAGTAATCAATTAGTTACCATTTTTCATTCTTTAATTATTACTACAATGATAAAGAGTAAATCTAAGGTAATTAGAAACGTTTCGTTCATACCTGAACACACTTTATTATTCATTTTCTTAACTGCACAATTTATTCATTATTCATTATTACCTACAACATAAATTCAACGACAACAAATATAATACTCTTTTTTTTTTTTTTTTTTTTTTTTTTCTTTTTTTTTGACGTCCACCATAATTTCTATCCATTTTCAGATGCATATTCAATCGTAACAACTAAAATTACACAAATAAGGACGGTTAGGTTTATTCTCATCACACATTCAAGTGAGAATTACTATCTCTACATTATGCCCCTACAGTATAATAATAACATTACATCAGTTTAACTTCATTTATTACATTACTAAATTTTTTCTTGAAAATTAACCACATCATGGTTCTTCTGTTCTAGAGGACCCATTTGTTGTACTTTTTAAGCCGTTCATCTCCATAGCGAATCCAGACTGTTGAGAGAAATAAATTTATTAATATATGAAAAATTTAGCAGGTAATTATAATTTAATTATTAATTAAGTTGTTTAATTATATTACTTAAAAATTATTCATCTCCATAGCGAATCCAGACTGTTGGAAGAAATAAATTTATTAATATATTAAAAATTCAGCAGGTAATTATAATTTGATTATTAATTAAATTGTTTAATTATATTACTTAGTTAAATTATGTAATTAAAATAAAAAATCGAATATGTAAAATTACTTAATGTGTAATGATAAAAATTTAATGAATTTAGCAGGCGATTATAATTTAATTATTAATTAAATTGTTTAATTATATTACTTAGTTAAATTATGTAATTATAATAAAATATCGATTATGCAAAATTATTTAATATGTAATGATAGAACTTTAATTAAACTGAAATAAATAAAATTAAGTAATGCCTGAAATACATAACCAAATAATTATGAATTAATGAAATTGAAAAAGGATTAATTAAATTAATAAGTAAATAATTTAGTTAATTAATTACATTTTAAAATAATTTTGCAAACATAAAGCTAATATAGAAGAAGTAGATTATTACTTGATTTGTTAGAAAATTTTTAAAAACTTTTTTGGAAAAATCTCTTTCTCCCAAATTGTTCTAATATATATATTTTTTTAAATTTTACATTATTTACGAGAATTTTTATTTTTATTTATTTTAATCGCAAGATTATAATGATATGAAATTATTTTAAATGTCTCTAATGTTGAAATAATCTTAAATTCATAACTTAAAATAAATGTCTGAATTTGATAGTAGAAAATATACAAAATTAATCTCAAACTTACACTCTCTGACGTCTTATATGAAGGATTATCATAAGCTGTTTTAGATGAATTAATATGAGCTTTAGCTTGGCTTTGCCTTCTTAGTAAAAGAACGATAAGGCCAAGGATGACCAAACCCGCTAGTGTTACAATAACAGCCAGAGTGACGAAAGCTGAATAATAATTTTCTGATTCAGCTTTCAATTCATCTGGTTCTCCTGGAAAATAAATAAAAGTAGTTATTGTTTATAACAAAATTTAAAATTAAATACATAAAAATATTAATTTATTAGTTCTTCAATTTTTTTTCTTTCTTTCTATTTACATTTGAATTTTAGTTTTGAGTTTTGATATTATAGGCAAAAAAAAATTAAATAAAAATTTTATTTAAAAAAAAAAAAATAATAAAAATAAACATTTTACAAAACATGTAGAAAATAATCTATTGATTTGGTCTTTTTCAATTTACATTCTAATTTAAGTTTCCTATAACATAAAATAAAAAATAAGAATTTTATTATAGTATAAAATTCAACTTTTCCGGTCATATACCAAGTAGCCGTACCTAATTCACTCTTCTCAGGAACAGGTAATTCTCCTGGCTCTGTTTTGATTGTAATAACATTACTCTTCTTTTTACTTCCATTAGTCAAATAGGCTTCTAACCAAACTTCATATTCTACACCAGGCTTCAAATCTGTTATAGTAATGAAACCATCTTTTTGAGCTTTAGGAACTTTGAACTTCTGAGAGTCTTGAGAATCTCCGTCAGAAGTATAAACAACACGATACACATTGATAAACTTTCCTTCAGGTTCTGGTACTCCAGAGTACATAACTTGAACTCCTTTCTTTGTAATTTTACCAGGATGAATTGTAATATTAAATGCATATTTATCTGAAATGATAAAAATATGGATCATTTACGTATATATTCTTCAGTTATTCCAAATTTGTGAGAATATTTACTTATTAATTATAGTGAAATTAAAAAATAAATATCGTCAGGCTTAAATGTAATTTTTATTTAAATTCAAAATTTACTTATCAAAGACAGTGTACTTAAAAATTTAATATAACTAGAATCTACTTTACTCTTAGGCCTAGGAAGTGTTCTAAATTTTTTTTATTAAACTTACTTTTAAGTGATAATGAAATTAAAGTTAAATATAATTAAATTGATTTTTTTTTTTAAATTTAAAATTTACTTATCAAAGACAGTGAAATTAAAAATTTAAAATAACTAGAATCTAATAAATAATCTATTAAATAAACAATAATAACAGGAAGTGTTCTAAATTTGATTTTTTTTCTAAACATACCTATTAATGATAATGAAATTAAAGGTTAAATATAATTTGAATCTGCTTTACCTTTAGGCTTAGGAAGAGTCCTAAATGTAATATTTTTGGTATTTGAAATTGTTGATGTGAGACCTTGATGAGGAATAAAGAAAAGGTCAACTGTATAACTCTTGTCTGGGTCAAGATCCCTTAGTATCATATTATCAGCTTCACGATGAAGCATTGGTCCTTCCAAGAGGGAACTGAAAATTAAAAAATAATGAGTCAAAATGCAATTATAGGAACTTTTATATAGTGATGAGCATAATAATTTAACTAAATAAAAGCGACATAATTAATGAAAAGTCACATTAAACATGAAAATTAAACATTTAGGAGAACATTCTAAGTTGAAAAACTAATAATATCAAAAGATTAACGTAATATCGAAAAACATTAGAAATATTTTTCAAATATTTCAAAATTAGAAAAACTTTTTTATATATTTTGATTTAAAAACTAATATTTATTATTAATTAAAATATGGAAATGGAAATATATACTCCCGTGCATAAATTACTTATTTTGAATAGTAATAAATACCTATAATTGAGCACGAATACCAATCAGCTCCTATAAGCAACAAATAATACCAATAAAATGTTTTAAATGTCTATCAACATCCATAAACACCAAAGTTCCCAATAGTATAATTATTTAAAAAACAACTTTAAACACTTATAAATATCTATAAACACTTACAAGCAGCTATAAGTATTCAAGTTCTAATTAGTATTAATAGGCACCAATGAGCAACTATAAGTACCTTTAATGCCCTATAATTACCTGTAAGCATCTCTGAGCACCTATAAAAGTCTATAGATGTTTAAAAGTTTCTATTTTTACCATTAAGTAGCAATAGGCATTAATAAGCACTAGGGATGGAGCGATACCAAAATTTTTACCGATACTTAAAAATTCCCCGATACCGATACCTAAAAATATGCCGATACTTGATACGATACTACGATACCGATACCGATACTTTACTCTTGTCCAAAAATTTTACCGATACCGATACTGATACCCAAAAATATGCCGATGCTGCCGATACCGATACTTCACTCCATCCCTAATAAGCACCTTTAAGAATCTATAAACTCCTATGAGCACCAAAAAGTATCTATAAGTCTGATGTGACTGTAATCACTTATTATTATTGACTCACATGCTTAAGGGGTGCTGGTTTGATCCTGCGTGAGGATCCTAGATATATATACTACCTAGAAAAGTTTCTCTCCTAGAATAAGGCAATAACCGTATGATGTGAACCTTTTATTAAAAGAAAATCGCAAGACTAAAACTGTTACTCACTTTCTTATTTCCAGGCCAAAAGCGAACTCTAATTCCGTCAATGTATTGAAGTTCATAATCTGTAAAGTGTTTCCAGGATATCTTCGCTGATGTATTCTTTATTTCACTTACTTCCAATTCGGCGTCCAAATCAAGACGAGGTAATGGTGTAGTAGCTGTTTAATATTTATATATGGTTAAAATTCCTAATTTTCGATTTAAAATTTATTAAAATTTTATTTATTTTTATTTTCATATATTAAAGGAAAAAAAAATTCTTACTTTTCATTGCAGTTGTAACAGTGAATTTCTTTGATACTATTTCAGCTTTCTTCAGAGGTGTTAAGAGGACAAGTTGCATCGTGTA
>SEYY01000153.1:42500-45000 GCA_009176605.1 Armadillidium nasatum
AATACTAACAATTTAAAAATACAGATAGAGTGAAAAAAAAAATTCTTAGCAAAAATAAAAAATATATAAATAAAAAATAAAAAAAAATAAAAAAAATAAAAAAAAAAATAAAAAAAAATAAAAAAAAAATAAAAAGAAAGAGAAAAATCCTCAAAAGTCATATTTTATACATCAGTCAAAAATTATTCTGTTTAGCAGAATAATTAAGAAAAGATTGAAAGTACAAGCTATATGATCTAATAGCAGATATAATAATAATAATAATAATAATAATAATAATAATAATAATAATAATAATAATAATAATAATAATAATAATAATAATAATAATAATAATAATAATAATAATAATAATAATAATAATAATAATAATAATAATAATAATAATAATAATAATAATAAAATAATAATAATAATAATAATAATAATAATAATAATAATAATAATAATAATAATAATAATAATAATAATAATAATAATAATAATAATAATAATAATAATAATAATAATAATAATAATAATAATAATAAGCTCAATTTGATCCAAGAAATAAAATATTCTTACGTGGTTCTGGTGCAATAGGAGGCAGGAAATGGGTTCCTGGAATGATGCCTGGGTGGAGTTTCGTAATCGACTGATTTTAAATAAGAATAGAAATTAAAATCAAAGTTTTTGATGAATTTAAAATTTTTAAAAATCGAATCAAAATCAAAATTAAAAATAATATTAAAATTATATTTTGATTAAAGACAATATGAAAAATCGAATGAAATTAAAATTTAATTAAAATTATATTTTAATTAAAGTCAATTTGAAATACCGAATGAAATTAAAATTAAGTTAAAATTATATTTTAATTAAAGTCAATTTGAAATATCGAATGAAATTTAAATTATATTTTAATTGAAGACAATTTGAAAACTTTAATGAAATTGAAATTAAAATTAAAGTAAAATATATATTTTAAAATTATAATTTTAATTAAAGTCAATTGAAAAATCGAATGAAATTAAAATTAAATTAAAATTATATTTTAATTGAAAATAATTTGAAATATCGAATGAAATTAAAATTAAAATTAAATTAAAAACATATTTTAAATTTAAATAGATAATCTGAATAAATAAGACTGCATTCAAACTTTTTACCTAAATCTGTATAGTTTGTGCACTGCCATTCTCTGCAACACGGGTATCCAGTAACAGTAACAATCTTGGCAAGATGCCTTTCGCAATCTAAATGGAATGGTGGACTTGCTGTAACTGGTGGACAAAGATTTTCACAATCAAGTTGTCCACTAAGGCATTGGCATCTCTGATCACATCCAACCATCTCCTTTGGTATGAAATCAAGATGTTGGAATTTTTGACCCATATGCTCGCAGGCAAGATGATCGATGTGCAGGGCGCATTTTGGCTTTTGTCCGCAACATCTAAGAACAGAATTAATGGTAATAACTTACATTATGCACGGTATAAAGCATAATGATTTACAGTATGCACAGTATAAACCATAATGATTTACAGTATGTACGGGATTATGCAACATTTTCTTTTTTGTACTTCAAGGAGTTAGAAGAAAAGGATCGTAAGTGATAAATGTTTTACTTTTTTTTTTTTCTATGAATTTTATAATTGACATAATTCTTCAATTGTCTAATCTCAGTTTATAATTTTGTTAATTGCATCCATCCCTTTGCTTCTGACACCCTCAGAAAAGTTTTAATATCAGATTTTAATGCAATTTATGACCACTGTTTTATATTAGAAATACAAAAGGGAAAAAAAATAATACAAAAGAAAAAATAATACAAGAAAAATAATAATACAAAAATAATACAAGAAAAAAATAATACAAAAAATATTTTACTTTGGAGGAGTTGGAACGTATGATGGATCATCTTCCCATTCAAGACATCCGGGATCCATAATTCTCAACCCGAATCTGGCCGGACATTCTATTTTACGACAGTTTACAGTCAGATCCTCAGTACATTCACAATAATGTTCACACTCATCGTAGAAGTTCTCTCCTGCGTTATAATCCTTTCCTTTGAAATGACATATCATAACTTTGCGAGGAGCGACTTCTGAATCTGAAATGTGAAAATAAACAGCTGATAATCTGAATGGGCATAAATTATAATAATAATAATAATAATAATAATAATAATAATAATAATAATAATAATAATAATAATAATAATAATAATAATAATAATAATAATGAATAAATAATAATAATAATAATAATAATAATAATAATAATAATAATAATAATAATAATAATAATAATAATAATAATAATAATAAACTAATCATTAAAAATTAAAGTCTCACAAATGAACTTACTCGTAGCACCTGCCGAAGAAGCCAGAGACACTTTTTTTGTAGGACTGACAAGTTCTTTGTAATAAACTTTGAACTGATAAGCATCGTATTCCTCCAAGTCAGGAACTTTGAAAATGATGTCATACATATTTTCAACATCAACTGAACCA
>SEYY01000153.1:50000-52500 GCA_009176605.1 Armadillidium nasatum
TAAATTGGGTGAAGCTACTTTCTTAAAAGAAACTTATCTTTTTTGCGTTGTAAACTTTGTTGTGACATTTTTGTCATTTTGTTTTGATATTCTTATATATATATATATATATATATATATATATATATATATATATATATATATATATATATATATATATATATATATATATATATATATATATATATATATATATATATATATATATATATATATATATATATATATATATATATATATTATTTATAATTATTATTATTAATAAATATAAATATTAATATTTAAAATCTTGGTTTTAAAATATTAATATTTCAATATTTCATTAACTTTAATATTTAATATTTAAATATTCATTATAATAATTAATATTTACTAAATTAATTAATATTTAATATTCAATAATTTAATATTTATTTAAATATGAATATTATCCCTTACGTTCCGTGCGGACTGTTATTGTTTCCGTTGCGGCAGTTAATCTTCTCTCTGCGGCCTGACTGTAAATTCCAACTCGAACCTAAAAAAAGAAGAAAAAAGAAAAATAATTTTTATTTTTTTATTTTATTTATTTTTTATTTATTTTTTTACTTTTTTTATTTTTATCTATTTTTTAAAATAAAATTGTTTCTGGGGGAGTTAGCGTAAAAGAACGCAAAAATAAACCAAAATAAAATCGTTTATTCGCAATTTGCAATGGTAAATGATGTTAATTTTGCAAAGATCAACAAAGAAAAATCTTCAAATTTACTTAAATCAGCTATTTCCAAAATTATTTAAAAAAAAAAAAAATTATACCACACTGCAAAAATTGTCCCAAGTAGCAAAATGTCACAGTAAAATTTTCAATAGAGAAAAGGCATGTTAAGCATAAAAATGTTGCTTCACCGATTTATTTTCTAATAAGAAAATAACAAAAAATTTGTTGAGACATTTTTTCTACTTGTCCCAACGATTCGTTAGGACAAATTTTTCAGTGTAATGTAGTAGTCTCTGATTTCCAAAACATGTTTAAGTTTGCGTTAGAAATTTTTTTCTGAACCGTTAACTTAAAAATAAATTTTTAATTATATCGGCTGTTTTTCTCACAGAATAGTACTATTATCTCTCTTTTGGGGTCATATTGTTACTAAGAGCTATACTGATGATTTTAACTCATTCTTGGAGTAACATATATTTATTAGAAAAAAAAAGCAACAATATTTATAATAAAAAACACCAACAACAACATGATGAAAGTAAATCAGTAGAAAAATTAATATTTTACCTTTAATTATAATAGTTAATTATATTTCAGAAATTAAATACATTATAGTAGGAAGATTAATAAACTTATGACTTATTATTATTAAAATTAATTAAAATTAAAAAAAATGAAAAGAAAATTATGTTTGAATTTTATAAAAAAAAAAAAATAAAAAAAATAAAAAAAATAAAATAAAAAAAAGGAAATGAAAATTGTTTGAATTTCATAAAAAATTAAATAAAAAAAAAAAAAAATAGATAAATAAAAAAAAACATTGAGTTACCTCATAAAGCGTATTTGGTTTCAGTAAATCAATTGTCATGGTAGGAGGAGGTTCCTCTCTTAAAGCTTCTTTCTTCATCCAAGGAATTTCAGTAGGAATATTAACAGAAGGAATTTCTCGATACTCTGCCACGTAGCCTCGATCAGGATTGTCAGCGCTGTAGTATGAAAGTAATATATTTATTGAGAAATAATAATGAATAGCCAAATGATAGAAATCTGCATAATCATGAAAGTAATATGTTTATTGAGAAATAATAAATGAATCACCAAATGAAAGAAATCAGCTTAATTATGAAAGTAATATATTTATTGAAAAATAATAATGAATCAACAAATGAAAATTTGCTTAATTATGAAAATAATATATTTATTGAAAAATAATAATAATGAATACCAAATGAAAGAAATCTACTTAATCGTGAAAGTAATATATTTATTGAAAAATAATAATAATGAATCACCAAATGAAAGAAATCTGCTTAATCATGAAAGTAATATATTTATTGAGAAATAATAATGAATCACCAAATGAAAGAAATCTGCTTAATCATGAAAGTAATATATTTATTGAGAAATAATAATGAATCACCAAACGAAGAAATCTGCTTAATTTCTTTCATAAAACTGATTTATTTATTTTTCATTTTTTTTTTTTTACTTCAAAATATTTTTTTCATTCGTTGGTCAAAACTAAGTTGGAAAAAAGCCACAATAAATATTATTTATATTATTGATAGATAATATTAATAATATTAATATTATTAATGTAAATCAGGCTTAAGAGTAATGATATAAACTGAACAATGATTCCTAACTCTATGGTAAACTATAGTATTATAAAAATAATGTTTTCACCACTCATAAATTTTAAATGCAAAATATTACAAATAACTTATAAGGCAAAATAACAATTTTACTAATATACTTTAAGAAACTAAAGTTAAAAATAAAATGTATTAGTAATTTATGCAA
>SEYY01000153.1:75000-82500 GCA_009176605.1 Armadillidium nasatum
ACTGCAGCATATTGTTAGAACAAGCCAATACAACACAGCACTCATCGGCGAAAGGAAGACTTCTAATTTCTATACAAAATCTTTGATTTTTAGAGGACCCTGATGGAAAAGAGTCCATGAGGACATGTTAAAGGACCACAGGCAAATTCTCCATTTTCCATGCAAATGCATTTTTGAGAACAATCGTTATTATAATAAGTGTTCTCCGATTTTCTTAAATTCCTCATTGATTTTGCACCCTATTTTGGAAGGAAGGGAGACAAGACTAGGGATTGATAGTATTTCTATAAGAAAGGAAAAGTTAATAACCATTAATATAAAATGAAACCAAATGATTTAGTTAAAAAAAAAAAAAACAAGAATAAAAAAAAATATAAACACTAAACCTAAACATGCAATTGGTGCTTGAGTATTATTAAAATAACTGTGAGAAAAAAAAAAATCCAGAATATATATATTAATTAACATTTCTATCTTATTAACAAACAAACCAACAGTAAAATCTGATTAAACAATTCCCATGAACAGTAACAAATCAAGCATGTTAAAAAATTGTCCAAAAGGAAATGATTAGATATAATAAGAATTTTCTATATTATATTCTAATTTTAAATAAGAACACTGAATTAACAAATTGCCAATATAATCATACATATATAAATACATATATATGCATAAATGTACGCATGTATGTATGTATGTATGTATGTATGTATGTATGTATGTATGTATGTATGTATGTATGTATGTATGTATGTATGTATGTATTGTGAATATATATATATATATATATATATATATATATATATATATATATATATATATATATATATATATAT
This sequence comes from Armadillidium nasatum, assembly GCA_009176605.1. Taxonomy (NCBI): domain Eukaryota; kingdom Metazoa; phylum Arthropoda; class Malacostraca; order Isopoda; family Armadillidiidae; genus Armadillidium; species Armadillidium nasatum. The sequence goes on from SEYY01000153.1 coordinate 75,840, forward strand.
ATATATATATATATATATATATATATATAACATACATACATGAAAGAGTGTCGATGTTGGTGTGCATGTATTACATAAGAAAATCCCCAAGATAAATGAAAAACTGCTAAGCAGAAAGAAAAATGTTAATAATTTTATTCACTTAATAATGTTATTCATGATCTAATCTCCATGTACTACGTAGATAAACTCTAATGGAGAATTTAAACATTCATTAAACTCCTTCAGTTACTTCACACACACATACACATATATATATATATATATATATATATATATATATATATATATATATATATATATATATATATATATATATATATATTATATATATATATATATATATATATATATATATATATATATATATATATATATATATATATATATATATATATATATATATATAGGAGAGAGATATGATAAATAGACACACAGACATACATAAATGCACATACACACACACACATACACACACACCCACACGAACACACATGCTGACATCAAGAAATATTTTAACTGTTCTATGTTAAAGAATCTGATTTTCCAATGTATGATAGTAACATGTGAAAATTTGAAAATTTCTGAAAAACCGAACATTTTTTATTCATCCGAAGGTCAAGTTTAGAACTCGGGAAGAATATAACTATATATATATATATATATATATATATATATATATATATATATATATATATATATATATATATATATATATATATATATATATATATATATATATAATATATATATATATATAATATATAATATATAATATATAATAATAATATAATAATAATAATAATAATAATAATAAAATAATAATAATAATAATAATAATAATAATAATAATAATATATAATAAATAATAATAATAATTAATAATATAATAATATAATAATAATTATAATAATAATAATATAATAAATAATAATAATAATAATATAATTAATATAAAAAATAATAATAATTAATTTAAAAATAATAAAAAAAAAAAAAAAAAAAAAAAAAAAAAAAAAAAATAAAAAAAAAATAATATAATATAATAATAATAATAATAATAATAATAATAATAATAATAATAATAATAATAATAATAATAATAAAATAATAATAAATTTTTTTTTTTTTTTTTTTTTTTTTTTTTTTTAATAAATTTTTTAAAAATTTTTAATTTAAAAGGAAAAAAATGGAGTTATAAAAAAAACTTATAATATAGAACGTAGGATACTAAAAATTAATTATAATTTTCTTTTTTTTTTCTAATTTTTTCAATACATGTAAAACTAGATCAAACTACAGTACACTGCAAAAATTGTCCTAACGAATCGTTGGGACAAGTGTTAAAAATGTCACAACGAATTTTTTCAGTTATTTTCTTATTAGAAAATAAATCGGTGAAGAGACTTTCTTATGCTTAACATGTCTTTTCTCTACTGAAAATTTTATTCTGACATTTTTTGCCACTTGTCCCAACGAATTAGTTAGGACAATTTTTTGCATAATTATGAAGGCTGGTCTCAAATAGTTATTATTATATTATTATTTGATATATTATTATAATCTATGAAGTCTGGTCTTAAATAGTTGCTATCCTTATTATTATTATTTGATATATTATTATAATCTATGAAGCCTGGTCTCAAATAGTTACTATTATTATTATTTGATATATTATTATAATCAATGAAGACTGGTTTCAAATAGTTTCTATTATTATTATTTGATATATTATTATAATCTGTGAAACCTGGTCGCAAATAGTTGCTATTATCCCCCAACTTATTATAACAACTTATGTAGCATTTTCTTTCATAAAAGTTTAAAAGGCACGTCTGAAAAACAATATAACGTCGATAATATTTCTTCAAAAGTTTATCAACTTATGATTTGAAATAAAATTTGCGAATTAGTTGCTCGACATTTGTAAATATAATTGATTTAGATTCCAGGATATGTGAAATTTACTGGAACATCTGTATTGATTCCCCTATTTTTTGGTCTTCTAAGAAATATTACAGCTCTAAATAGTTTGGATTTTAATTTTTAAAATATTTAAACTCGAAGCCTTCCTGATAAAAATATATTTAGTTTTTCTTAGAAAAGCCAATTTATTTGGTGTTCTTTCATGATATAGATCAGTAAGTTTAAAAGAATAGAACCGTTGCACCTGTCAAATTAGTTGAACTTGACAGTGCCTTTGTCGGTTCTACGAAAATTAAATTTTCAAAATATAATTATGAAAGAAAATAGCAAGAAAAAAGTTGTAATAAAATTTCAGGTACACGTTACTTATTGCTGGACTTCTAACAATGGACTCGATTATATATATATATATATATATATATATATATAATATAATATATATATATATATATATATATATATATATATATATATATATATATATATATATATATATAGAGAGAGAGAGAGATAAGAGAGAGAGAGAGAGAGAGAGAAAAAAAAAAGGAAGAAATAAAGCAAAATGACAATTGTAGCTATGTCAATAATAATAATAATAATAATAATAATAATAATAATAATAATAATAATAATAATAATAATAATAATAATAATAATAATAATAATAATAATAATAATAATAATAATAGTAATAATGATAATAGTAATAGTAATAATAATAATAGTTATAATAACAATACTAGAGTAATAATATAAATAATACCAAGAGTAATAATAATAATATTATCATCAGTTATTATTTATTAATAATGATAATAATAATAATAATTTACAAATTAGTTAACGAAATATTATTATCAAGGACAATTATTATTATTATTATTATTATTATTATTATTTTATTATTATTAATTATTATTTTAGAAAGTAATATTTCTATTTTCATTATTCATCGTGTTTACATTGAAGATGCAAAGCCAAGATCATGCTAAATGATATATATATATATATATATATATATATATATATATATAATATATATATATATATATATATATATATATATATATATATATATATATATATATATATATATATATATATATATATATATATATATATATATATATATATATATATTATATATATATATATATATATATATATATATATATATATATATATAATATATATATATATATATATATATATATATATATATATATATATATATATATATATATATATATATATATATATATATATATATATATATATATATATATATATATATATATATATATATATATATATATATATATATATATATATATATATATATATATATATATAATATATATATATATATATATATATATATATATATATATATATATAAATAGTCAGTGAAATCATGAATAAGAATCAGTGTTTTTGATTGGTCATTCAAAATACAATTTCATGCAGTTATATTATATACATTCTACATATATGTACATGTCATGTATAGCATGCATGTTCAATGCATGAATTATCCATACATTAAGTGTTGTCTTTCGTGGAAAAAACTAACCTTCAACAGTGTGGCACGTATTGGTTTCATGATTGGCTATGCTTCCCTTCGGGCACTCGCACCGTGCCTGATGATTTTTCGTGACACACTTTCCCCCCTTCAGTGCCCCAATACAAGGTTGCAACAGAGGGCATGGGTCTTTGCATGTATTTGTAAGGCAAAATCTGTCTGTTGGGCAATCGGTATCTACCTTGCATTGAGTGTCGGCTGTAATGGCTAAATATATAAAATATATATATATATATATATATATATATATATATATATATATAATATATATATAATATATAATATATATATATATATATATATATATATATATATATATATATATATATATATATATATATATATATATATATATATATATATATATATATATATATATATATATATATATATATATATATATATCCTGCAAATTCTTCCTTTAATCCCCGTATAATTTTAAGCTTAATAATAAAGAAAAAAATTCTCAAAAGTTTTAGCAAAAAAAATTTTTTTTATTTTTTTATTTTTTTTTCAAATTAAACATTCCTTCTGGCATTTAAATCGACCAATAATTACGATATACATAAAATATTTTAAGCGTATTTTTAGATGGTCAATATTCTCAATTTTTATTCTCAGATGGTCAATATTCTCAATTTTTTAATTTCTCATCAGGTCAATATTCTCAATTTTTATTCTCAAATGGTCAATATTATCTTTTTTCCATTTTTCAACAGGTCAATATTCTCAATTTTTATTCTCAGATGGTTAAAATTCTCAATTTTTTTCATTTCACAGCTGGTCAATATTCTCAATTTTTATTCTCAGATGGTCAATATTATCTTTTTTCCATTTTCTCAGCAGGTCAATATTCTCAATTTTTATTCTCAGATGGTTAATAATAGATGGTCTCAATTTTTTTCATTTCACAGCTTGTCAATATTCTCAATTTTTTCATTTCTCAGTCAATGGTCAATATTCTCAATTTTTATTCTCAGATTCTCAATATTCTCAATTTTTATTCTCAAATGGTCAATATTCTTAATTTTTTTCATTTCTCAGCTGGTCAATATTCTCAATTTTTCATTCTCAGATGTTCAATATTCTTTTTTTTCCATTTCTCAAGCAGGTCAATATTCTCAATTTTTATTCTCAAATGGTCAATATTCTCAATTTTTATCCTCAAATGGTCAATATTCTCAATTTTTTCATTTCTCAGCTAGTCAATATTCTCAATTTTTCTTCTCAAATGATCAATATTATCTTTTTTCCATTTCTCAAAGTACATATTTTTCAATTTGCTACTCCTCAAAAATTGACTGAAAGAGTTAGTCTGAAAGAGCTGCAATAGTTCAATTAGAAAAGATCAAAAAACACAGTTTGAAATTGCTGATTCAGCAATAATTGTAGATTTTAAACCATGATATTGTAGATTTAAACCATTAGTGTAGATTTTAAACAATAATTGTAGATTTTAAACCATTATATTGTAGATTTAAACCATTATTGTAGATTTTAAACAATAATTGTAGATTTTAAAACGAACTATGAAAAGGAGGAAAATATTAGTAGCAAACGGTAATCTACTTTCTTTAAGAATCCCAACTATATATATATATATATATATATATATATATTATATATATATATATATATATATATATATATATATATATATATATAATATATATATATATATATATATATATATATATATATATATATATATATATATATATATATATATATATATATATATATATATATATATATATATATATATATATATATATATATATATATATATATATATATATATATATATATATATATATATATATATATATATATATATATATATATATATATATATATATATATATATATATTATATATATATATAATAAAAACGGCAATTCATTTAATAAAGAGTTACAATTTTTTCATAAAATATATAAAATATATATATATATTATTAATATATATATATATATATATTATATATATATATATATATATATATATATAATATATATATATATATATATATATATATATATATATATATATATATATATATATATATATATATATATATATATATATATATATATATATATATATATATATATATATATATATATATATATATATATATATATATATATATATATATATATAATTAAGACTCAGAATTCATAAGCATTTTGGTACCTTCTTTCACACACAATTCCCTTCCTTAACCCCAGAACACTCCTCCATCCAAGATTACTCACAATCCCACAACCACCCCTTCCAATTCTCAAACATCATTAATTTATCATCCTCCTCAAATGTCCCCTACCCCAAAATCCTAGAATCTCTATACACTAAGTAATACAACCTCAATTGAATACATCGCTATCTTCGGTTCTCCTCATAACATAATTCCCCAAATAAGTATGCAAATCAGATTATATCCAAATCTTTATACCGAACATTTCTAAAGCATTCATTAAATTTTTATCATCCAAATTTAATCTCTATGCTTAGTCTTACATGAACTCCACCTGTAAAGTTTGAAACTGATTCATTTCATCTATATTCTCAACTTGATTTGACATGTACACTTTCAAATTCGTGGAATTCAAAATTACTTGGATTTGAAATATTCAAGCGAGTGGATTCGGATTCGGATTCGAATTTAGATTCGGATTCGATTAGGATTCGAAGGTTCCGTATTAGAATTCTGATTCGAGAAAATGCAAAATCATAATATTTACAACACCAACCTCGTAAAAAACATGTAATAAAAATATTTTAAAAAATCTCACACTCAGTTTTCCATAAATCTATTTGCCATCCAGTGTCCATTTTCCTTGTAATTTGTTTATATAATTATTGTTATTTTGTGATGTATTTGATTCCATAACTTATATATTATATGTCATTTTTACGAAAATTATTGATAATGAGTCTGGTAAGACTCGAAACGTCTAATATGAATTATATACATATATTAAACTATTTATATAAATCTCATGTCTCTTTCTTCATTCCACTCCAGTTGCTTTTGTTTATAGGGGATTATTCGTCGATCGTGTATGGGGGCATACTTCAAACATCTGGGGTGGTTCCATTCACACAGCTGTCCTTGAAAAAAATGGAATGTTTAGATTTCCGTTTTATCCA
>SEYY01000153.1:134451-136951 GCA_009176605.1 Armadillidium nasatum
GTTTTTCTTCAGAAAATTTTTCAACTATTTTTATCGAGGTGTGTCGGAATTCGTAGGTAATCTTATTGCCACGACTCATACCTATTCTATGACCATCTTCATTGATAACCTTTCCGAAAGGCCAGTAATAGTATATGTATATATATATATATATATATATATATATATATATATATATATATATATATATATATATTTATATATTATTTATTATATATTATATATATATATATATATATATATATATATTATTATATTTATATATATATATATATATATATATATATATATATATATATATATATATATATATATATATATATATATATATATAATATATATATATATATATATATATATATATATATATATATTATAATATATTAATGCATGTTGTGGAACTCTAAATTTCATTAAAATTTTGTTTGCTACCATTTATATAAAGATTAAACAATTTCGAGATAAGCTTCCTGTAAACAACTGATTTCTAAGGAGAGAATAATGAATAAGGAGGATGGCGTTATTGAGCCAAAGTTTAGAAGGAAATATTTCTATGCTAAGCGATTTTCGTAGAAAGACAAGGAAAATTCTTTCCAGAATAGGTGGTCTTATAAGTTGTTTGTAGCCCCTTTAAATATTTCGCCAAGTTTCATAACTTAGTCTTCACATAAAAGGTAATTTTATATAGGATTTCAAGAGGTGCAGATAATATGATTATAGGTTTATTTTGAAATTTAACTGATAGGTGTTTATCAAATATGATTCGATCGAAAATTCTGGGAATCCGATCTTCAAAAATAGTGATTTTAGTATATATGATTCTTTCCTAAGTTTTAAATATGACTATTTAATCTTTTACCCTGTATAAGAGTTTTAGGAATAATTAAAACCAGTTTGCTGATAAGGAGGAACTTCAATTCCTGAAAACACTTGTTTGAAATATACTATTCTCCGTATCTACTGTATGCTAATATCAAGAATAGTCAAAGAGCAGTCTTTCTCTATTTCAACTGTGAAAATGATGTTAAAATGGTTTAAGTTGATATACTGAAAAAACAGATCACCTTTCAATAGACAAAAAATAAAAAATAAAACAATTTATCAATGTCCTTTTATTAAAAATAGATCTGAAGAAAGCAACCATCCTTTGAGTTAAAAAATATCCTAGGAGAACATTCAATCATAATTCAAGGTAGAACGTAAAAAATATTATATTTAAGCACAATTAATCTGTAGTTTTATTTAAATCATTAAACAAGAGTCTAACTAGCAAATTAATTGCTTTAAAGAGAGCAAAAATATTCGAGGAAAAATATTATACTATAATTAATGTTGCTATGATGAGAAATTCTTCAGGTTTAACCAAACGTAAGACCTATTTTATATATATATATATATATATATATAATATATATATTATATATATATATATATATATATATATATTATATATATAATATATATATTAATATTAATATTATTTGTTTATTATTATTATTATGTATTATTATTATATATTATTATTATTATTATTTTATTATTATTTTTATTATTATTTATTATTATTATTATTATTATTATATTATTATTATTATTTTATTATTATTACAAGTATTAGTATTAGTGGTCCTTGTGATCTCATGATATTCTAAGAAGACGGAATCTTGTAGGATGCAATTAAAAAAAAAAAAAAAAAAAAAAAAAAGAAATTAATATGAAAGTCATTCAAACAAAAAATGACAACGACCTTCAATTGAAAAAAAATAAATAAATTATTATTCTTTATCCTTTCGAAATTAAGAAATGGGAAGGAGAAGAGAAGAGAGAGAGAGAGAGAGAGAGAGAGAGAGAGAGAGAGAGAGAGAGAGAGAGAGAGAGAAGAGAGAGAAAGAGAAAGAGAGAGAGACAGAATTAGAAAGAAAGAGAGAGAGAGAGAGAGAGAGAGAGAGAGAGAGAGAGAGAGAGAGAGAGAGAGAGAAAGAGAGATGTAGTTCGTTACCACATATTTAAATAAATGAAATACATATGGTGTAAATTATACACTTCGAAAGAAACGGAGACAAGGAAAATCTAAGTCAAGTTGCAACATATAGGAAAATAAACAGGATTTTTACAAGAAGAAAAAGGTGACTTTGCACAGAAAGAGATATATATATATATATATATATATAAATATATATATATTATATAATTTATAATATATATATAATATATATATATATATATATATATATTACTATATATATATATATATATATATATATATATATATATATATATATATATATATATATATATATATATATATATATATATATATATATATATATATATATATATATATATATATATATAATATATATATATATATATATATATATATATATATATATATATATATATATATATATATATATATATATATATATATAATATATATATATATATATATATATATATATATATATATATATATATATATATATATATATATATATAT
>SEYY01000154.1:0-7500 GCA_009176605.1 Armadillidium nasatum
AATATGGTTCATGGCAGTTGTTTCACTACTATTTGGAATGATTGATTCACAGATTCTTCATAATTTGTTTCACATGATTTGTCATTAAGCAATCGAGAATGTAAAGGATTTTTTTTTTTTTTTTTTTAACAACACCAAAATTTTAATAGCTATTCAAGGAGGGGGTGTTACTTTTTAATTTGTTTATTTAATCTTAGTCACCCTTTCGGGTATCATATATTTCACCACAAAGATATCTTTGATATATTGGGAACCTTTTCCTAATTAAAATGTAGTAAATTCTCTTTGATGACCAACTATTGAATATTTGTCATCTGTGGCTACCTCAGTTTTAGTGCTGAATGGGGTGCTGTGCTTCTCAAAATTTGTAGTTCTTCTTTATTTGGTATAATACAGTTTCCTTTTATTATTTTTATTAGGAAAAATATTGTGGGAACTAAAACTGTGCATCAATTTTAGCCTCATTAGGCATAATCTTAATTAATTTTCTATTTTTTAATTTTTCTTTCTATATTCTTAAAAATTGTGATCTTTTACCTTTCCCCTCCTGAACCTCTAACTGGATTTTCAGTTGGTATTTTTATTTCTTTCATTAATTTGACCAGCAATTTCTAATAAGTGTTTTAGTAATTTGGGGAATAGTGTTTGTAGCATTATTAACAGTTACTGAAAATCTCCAATCAATCCCTTCACTTTTTCTAGTAATTTTCAATATCAAGTTGAGAAGTGTCTTATTGACTCAGGGGTTGATATTGAAGAGTTTGGAGACCCATGGATTTTAGATCTTATAATCTTAAGCAGTTTTACATTATATGTTATATAAATATTCTTTATAAAATCTTTAATAATTTACATGTTTTCATTCACTTATTTACTCAAGAGAAGGTAAAAATTAATCTTTGTAAGCTATTCCCCTCCTCTACCCTACTTTAAAAAACTCTTATCAAGTTTAAATTACTTCATTGATATACAAAAATGTTTGTTAAGTGTGTAGGCTAATAATTTACCTTAAGGGGTAATTATTATTAAAATATATTAATTTATTTGTTTTTAATTGTACAGCTTTATTTCACTTATTAATTTTAAGTACTTACTTTTTAAAGATTCCGATATGCCAAGCGTTTTATGACAACCCCATCTCCACTTCCTTGTATTGAGTGGTGGAGAGTTTGCCTTGATGAGGCACAAATGGTAGAAGGTACTAATTCAAAAACTGCTGAAATGGCACTTAGACTGACTGCAGTTAATCGGTGGTGTATCACGGGTACTCCTATTCAAAAAATGGTGAATGATTTGCAGGTGAGCTTAAAAGATTTGCTTACGTGATTTATTTACTTTGTACATTGGTATCGGTATAATTTTAAAAAAATGTTGACATAGGTGTATATAAATTGACAAGACTTACAGAAAAGAACTGACCATAACGGGAAAAGTTACTTTATAAGGTTATGGTAAATGTTTTGTCAAATAAAAATTGGTAAGGCTAAGGGAAAAATGTTTATTTTATTTATTTTGTTTTTTGATTCCAGGTAAGCAAAAGGAAGAGGCCTACTAATTTCCACCCAAGTTGGTAAAAATTCCAAAATTGGGTCAAAATTATAGATCGACATGATATCATGACCTGATACACATCTTTGAAATTGCCTAAGTCAAATAAACTAGGAAAATAAATAAAAGGGAGTAATATAGACAGACATACTCCATTCAGTGACAAACGACACCCCTATTAAAATCAATCAACTGGGGTGATGTGAAAAATAAATTCTAAAGGGCCTCAGAACATCCAACCTCTTAGAAATATTTCCTGAAAATGAAATAATGTAATACTTCCAAGAGAAAGATCACAAGAAAAGAAACACCAATGTATTAAGGACAGGAAAGTTTTAATTTCGTATTCCGAAGTAGGTGTTATAGTTTTATGGAAGATTATGCTTAGTAAAAAGATGAAAGAATATAGTTTTTGAAGCATTGAAAACGGGTGTGTTTTATATGCCCCAATTAGGAATTTGAGAAAAATCAGAGGCTAGTCGTTTCAAGGTCATTCTTTTAGCATGAACTAATTGCTGTTGGTGGGACTCCTTTCAAAATGAAGGGTGGAGTTGGCATAGGAGTGGATAGATGTTGAAGGAAATAGAGAAAAGACCATTAAGGAAAAATATGAAAGAAAAGTTGGGGGTAGGACAGAACCCTGAAGAACTCTATTATTGATAGATTTTTAGGATGGAATGATCAGCGCTGACCCTTTACAACAGCTGCAATAGAGCAATTGGAATGAAAATCAAAGGAGGATAAATACTGAAATAAGGTACTCAAGAAATTAAAGCTGTGTGCCAAACTCTATTGATATATCCAGCACCGCAGTTAAAGATTCACTGAAATGCTGAAGAGTAAAGAACTAAGAATCAGAGAGAAGAGAAAGAAGATCACTAGGTAAAGCTTTCTTTATGAAAGCCTTACTGATGATCAGATATAGAATTAGAAGAAATGAAATGTATCCAAATCTTGGTCAAAAAAGATTTGAAAACTTTAGGAAGAATGGAGGTTAAAGAAATAGGACGATAGTTAGAGGATTGAGAGGGATCCCCCATTTTCGGCACAAAGGGACTGAGCGTACATTTCCAGCAAGAAGGAAAAGTCGAAGTGCACAGAAAGACAGTTGACCAAAGCACAGTTCAAAATATATTTAACACTAGATTTGTTCCCATAAGTTTATTATTGAAAAAGTATTTCGACTTGAGAAAGAACAATATAGTTAATTTTTTTAGTTCACTATCTTTACTAAATATGAAGGTTGCAAAAAATAGATTTTAAGAGTGGGGATGAAGTTAATGTAACTGAAGAATATAATATAAATATAGTTAAGTTTACACTTTTCATAATTATAGTTCTCACATTAAATTTTAATTCTTTTTCAGGGCTTATTAATGTTTTTGGGTGTGGATCCTTATTATGATCATCATTGGTGGAATCGTTGCTTGTATGTCCCTTACTGCCATGAGGAAAAAGAACCCTTACATAACGTTATAGCAAAATACATGTGGAGGAATTCAAAGCTTGATGTTATTAATGAACTTGATGTGCCTCCTCAGACAGAAGAGGTTAGTGTTCGTCATTGATTTAAATGGCAAATACTTTGTTGCCTATTCAAAATTTGTTACTTCTGCTTAATATTTTGGCATAAACAGTTTCTTAATAATAATAATATCAACAACTTCTACTAATATTGATACTTGTGCTATCTTTACTACACTAAGATTCTCTTGGATGATTTGTTTTAGACATTATTTTTTTTTTTTTAGTGTAAATATTTATAATTAATCAAAAATGACATTAAAATATGTACAGCTTTCAGTGAATTGAATTTTTAATTATAATGATAATATTATAGTAATAATTTATCTAAGTTATTGTTATTTAAGTTTTTAAAAAGAATAAGTAGTGACATTGCACTTGATGGGTTACCCATTAGGGTGGGTCAAAAAATTTGGAATTGAATTCCATGCTGTGCACATAATCCCTTCATAATGATATTCTAATAGTGTATGCAAGATTTCAGGTGTGCGCGACCCCTCCTACCCCTCGCACACACTCCACCCCTTCCATATATTATAATGTTTGTGTTAGAAAAAAGTTTGATGAAAGAAAATTTTAGTGTATATATATATATATATATATATATATATATATATATATATATATATATATATATATTATATATATATATATATATATATATATATATATATATATATATATATATATATATATATATATATTTCATCTCTGGTGGGGAAAGGCCAGAGGCCTACTAAAATTCCACTAGAGTTAGGGGGAAAGTCGGGAACCTGGTCAAATTAAAGGCCGACTTATAAACCTTCAAGCACAGTGTTTGAAGGTGCATGAGTCATAGGAAGTCGAGAAAATTAGATGAAGGAAGTATGTTCCAGACTTTACTAGTAGAGTACATGCAAGATTGAGCTTATCGATTAAGTCTGGGGTCAGAGAGTTGAATAGAGAAAGGATGAGACTGTGTAGAAAGACGAGTCGCACGAACCCTTCTCAATGGAGAAGGTATGCGACGAGAGAGTTCAGAAGAGCAGTGTCCGTTGTAATAGCGATAGTATAGAGAGAGTGACGCAACAATTATACGGGCAGAAAGAGACTGGAGAGAATTAGTGAGAGCAGTAGAGTCGATAAGGCGAAAAGCCCTAGACTCCACCTTTTCTAGGAGAGCTGTATGAGTGGAACCACCCCAGATTTGAAGCGTACTCCATACAGGGGTGAGCAACACCTCTATACAAAGCAAGCAACTGGGGTGGAGTGAAGAAATGCAGTAGGTGCCTCAGAACACCCAACCTCTTAGAAGCTTGTTTAGAAAGAGAAATTATATGATCTTTCCAAGAAAGATCATGAGAAAAAGGAACACCAAGATTATTAAGGAGAGATGAAGGTTTGAGTTGTGTGTTTTTGAAGAAGATATCATAATTGTGTGGAATATTGTGTTGAGTGGAGAGATGGAGGAATTAAGTTTTTGAGGTTTTGAAAATGATCATGGTTTCTCTGACCCAGTTTGAAATGCGAGATAGATCAGAGGTTAGTTGCTCCAAGGCCACCCTCCTTGCGTCTGTTAACTGTTGTTGGGAGGGGTGCCTTTCAAAATGAAAAGTGTAATGAAGGGTGGAGTCATCAGCATAGGAGTGGATAGGAGATGAAGTAATAGAGAGAAGGTCATTAATGAAAAGCAGAAAAAGTGTTGGGGATAGGACAGATCCTTGAAGAACACCACTATTAATAGATTTATAGGATGGACGATGGGCGTCTACAACAGCTGCTATAGAACGACCAGAAAGGAAATCAGAGAGGAGGATAGATTCCGAAAGAGGGAAGTTTGGAAATCAAAGTTTTGTGCCAGACTCTATCGAAAGCTTTCGATATGTCCAGCGCAACAACAAAAGATTCACTGAAATATAAAAATATATACCCCTCGCACTCACTCCACCCCCCACCATATATAATTTTTGTGAACTTAAATTCAATCTAGATTTTCAGTAGTTGTATTTAAGGGGCCTTTACTTAGATCCAAACCTGGAATATAACTTCTTTTTTTTTTTCTTGTCCTTATCTTCTCTGCTGAAACAACGAATAGGTCAGTTTTCATATGGTATTAGGTTTCATTTGGAGTCTTTTCTGTATTTGGATAGCAAGTGTAATCTGCCACTTTGAAGTCCTGATTAAAAGGTTTATGATTTTTTGTGAGTCTTAACTGAAATGTTTATGACATTTTACGTTAGGGGTTCAGTTATATATATATATATATATATATATATATATATATATATATATATATATATATATATATATATATATATATATATATATATATATATATATATATATATATATATATATATATATATTATATATATATATATATATATATATATATATATATTTTATTTTTTTTTTTACTTGATTTTGAATAATTAATTGAATGTATTATCATACAGTTTTTCATAGTGTTTGCAAACTTATTCCTCTGTTTACAAAACAGTGTTGATTTTATTGACATGTCAGTTCAACTTCGGTATGGTATGAATTTTAATTACATATCGATGCAGTATAAATTGATTTATTTTTAATGATGAAGCCCTGTTAGTTAAATCGTATCTTTAATTTATTTTAAGAACATTCCGAGATGTAGTGACGTTTTAGTACGTTTTGGCAATGTAATTTTTTTTAATTATAAATACTAAGAAATTTGAAATTTAATGTCGATGTTATGCATAATTATAGTCATGAATTTTTATTGGCGAATGTATGATTACAAGATAGCTTAGAAATTAATGACATTTCATATCCTTTCTATATTTCAGCTGCATTGGTTAGATTTCACTCCAGTGGAAGACCATTTCTACAGACGATTACATAACGATTGTTCGGATGAGGCTTTGAAAAAAATTCAAAAGTTTCCAAATAGGACAATTAAATTAAATTCTTTAGATAGAAAAACTCTTAGTTCATTACTTCAACCTTTACTGAAATTGAGACAGGCTTGTAATCACCCACAGGTATAAACTTTTGTACATGCAGTGTTTTTAAATAATTTTTATCTTTATATAAATAATAATAATTTGATGCCTTAGGTATATACTGTGGAGAGTTTATAATTAACTATTAGTCCTTTTGAATTTATATTTTGGTTTTCGTTTTATGTAGGTTGTGAAAGGACATTTTACGGGTCTTAATCGTCAGACTTTAACAATGGAAGAACTTTTGGATAATTTATTAAAGAAAACTCAGATAGAAGCAGAAGACGCCCAACGAATAATAGTTGCCTCTCTTAACGGATTGGCGGCCTTAGATATAATTCGGGGAAATTATGGTGAAGCTGTGAGTAAATATCGGGAAGTTTTGCGGTCTGTTGAAGAACACAAGAAAAATATAAAAACCGATTCCTTGCAACAATTGCATACATTGCATAACCTTTCTGAAATAATTCAAGGAAATCATGAAGGAATTCACCCTACCTTGAGAGATGGATCTCTTAAGGAAGAAGCCAAAGCTATAAGGGATAAGCATTTGAAAATTTATCCTCAGCGAATTGCAGAAGCCGAGTTGGAGTGTCGGCAAAGCACCCTTTCAATTGAAGATCAGAAGAAAAAATATAATAGCAAGATAGAATGGTGGATTACAGCTCTTGAAACTCTTGACCGGGAGTTTGTGCAGGAAGTTCGGGAACAGTTACTGGCCCAGTACTCAAGGTTTGAAGAAGATAAATGTATTTTATATTCAGTATCAAATAAAGTTCAGATGATGCATCTGTTGAGGGCTAAGTTTAAAGTATTAAATAATCAACGAAAATGTATGATTAACTTTGTTCGAGAACTTCTTGATGTTGATCCTGATAGCATTTTAAATGGAGCTATCGATTGTCACTTGCGTCCTTTCGATACCAATAGGGAGTTATGTGTACTTTGCCGAAAGCATGAAATATTTGAAGATTATGAAAAAACTATATTTTTTGTGAAAGAAAAGAGTACAATTCGTTCCACTGAAAGAGCTCAGGAAACTATGGAGATGAAAAATCAAATTCAGCTTTTTGAATCTACTAGACAAGGGAACTGGGGTCAAAGTGAAATAGAAAAAGTCTTGAGATTTTTGCAAACAAAAACACTTGGAAGCGTTTACCCAGAAGTACATGAAGATTCCCAAACTCACTTGTCGATTTTGCAGGTAATGAAAAAGGAATTCAAAAATTACCGTATCTTGTGGAGAGCAATATATGATCAAGTATCAGCTTTGGATGAAGTAAATATGGCCACTATGAGATATAGACTCCGATTACCAGGAGAGGAGCTGTTGACTGTTAAAAAGGATAAAAATGAAAAACTTTCCAATGAATTGAAAGAAAAATTTGATGCTCCAAAGCATATACTCGAAGAAGTGGAACTTGATCAGCAAGAATTGAAATTAAAATCAGACAAAATAGTTAGCCAAAGC
>SEYY01000154.1:12500-18308 GCA_009176605.1 Armadillidium nasatum
GATTGTCATTTGTTTTCGAACATTTATAAGCTTCATACATTCCGATTGTCATTTGTTTTCGAACATTTATAACTTCGTACAAATTGTCATTTGTTTTCGAAACATAAGCTTCATACATTCCGATTGTCATTTGTTTTCGAACATTTATAAGCTTCATACATTCCGATTGTCATTTGTTTTCGAACATTTATAAGCTTCATACATTCCGATTGTCATTTGTTCTCGAACATTTATAAGCTTCATACATTCCGATTGTCATTTGTTTTCGAACATTTATAAGCTTCATACATTCCGATTGTCATTTGTTTTCGAACATTTATAAGTACATTCCGATTGTCATTTGTTCTCGAACATTTATAAGCTTCATACATTCCGATTGTCATTTGTTTTCGAACATTTATAAGCTTCATACATTCCGATTGTCATTTGTTTTCGAACATTTATAAGCTTCATACATTCCGATTGTCATTTGTTCTCGAACATAAGCTTCATATTCCAGCTTCATTCATACATTCCAATCGATTGTCATTTGTTTTCGAACATTTATAAGCTTCATACATTCCGATTGTCATTTGTTCTCGAACATTTATAAGCTTCATACATTCCGATTGTCATTTGTTCTCGAACATTTATAAGCTTCATACATTCCGATTGTCATTTGTTCTCGAACATTTATAAGCTTCATACATTCCGATTGTCATTTGTTCTCGAACATTTATAAGCTTCATACATTCCGATTGTCATTTGTTTTCGAACATTTATAAGCTTCATACATTCCGATTGTCATTTGTTTTCGAACATTTATAAGCTTCGTAGACGAAGCCAAAAATGTTTAGAGGTCAATGATTGTATTTTCAATCATTTATTAAAATAGCACTATGATAATCCAAATGTTAATGTATGATATTTTGTTTAATTGTCATCACGCTATAAAATGGAAACAAAAGTGTAAATCGGATAAGAACATATGTGTTTTTTTTTTTTACATTATTATACATTATTATCCTATGTACAATCCACTCCTTGAGTTTGGTCCGTTCCTCCCGACTCACCCTGTATATATATATATATATATATATATTTATATATATATATATATATATATATATATATATATATATATATATATATATATATATATATATATATATAATATATATATATATATATATATATATATATATATATATTATATTTTATACAAACACGCACTCTTGGACATTGGTTGCCTCAGTTTCATAATATAGTTTTTGTATTTGGAATTTGAAATGTCATACGTTCACTTTTCTTCCTTCTCTCCACTATATGTTTAATTATAAATATATTTTTCATATAATTTGATCAACAAACCCCATCACGTACCATTTTTAACACATTAACCTCGATATGTTAGGCTTAGGCTGAGAAGCTGAAGCTCAAAATAGTTTTTGAGATGAGCTTTCACTGGAGCTGCTTTTTTATGTTTTTGAGATGGAACTGTAAGAACATTTTTATTATAAAATTTTTTATATTTCTAATTGTAAGGGAAAATGAAGCAGTCCGGAGCCTGAGTCCAGTAATTTTAAGATGTTCGAGGCGGTGGCAAAAATTTTAGCGGCTTCGCATCCCTGGTGCTAGGGGGAGGGTGCGAAATTACAGTTTTGTAATTAATGAATTATGTTTCTGCTTCTATTTAACATTTTTTCCAGTGATTTTTTTATTGGGTTTTATTTTTGTTGCTAAAAATTTTATTAATGATTATTATTTATTTATTTATTAGGATACTATTGAGTTTTTTCCACAGATACATTTTTCTACTTTCCCAGTCCGCTATACACAAGATATAAAAATGCAGAAACACTTTTCTATGTAATAGTGATCCACATACTATCATATTTTTTTTCTCTCTCGAACGCATCGTTCGTTCTTCCTGTAAAGAGGAACAACCTCCACCCCTCCCCTGGACACTGGATACTATATCCATGGTGAAGGAACTAATATAATTATGAAGCATACAAAGTTAGGTCTAGGAAAGTAATGTAGCAGTCGTGTCGCGCATCATTCATTTTATAGCTGTTCTAAATACTCAAAATCTGCAAAGTTTTCACCTTGCGAGTTTTCCAGTCTTTTTTTTTCCAATCTTGCTCCAGAAATCAAAATCGCCCAGTTCCCATCTTTTTATGTATCTAAATCAAAGGAGATGATGGGTACACAGTTGCTCTTCTCAGACCTTGTTTCATAATCCTTTCCATTTAAATGTTTTTATATCAGAGGTCAGAACGACTCGGCGAACCATCACAGTTCTTCATGAACCCTTAGTCATGTTCTGTGCTCCGATCTTCGTATTGCGCCAGCTACAAACAGTAGTGTAACCCAGACTTAACTAATCAACAGTGCAGCAGATAATCCGACTAATTCTTGATCTCAGGGATATCTTTTTGTCGTACTTAGTCACTGGTAATGAAAAAGTGCAAATATCTTAAGAAAATCCTCCAATGAAGTAATAACAACCACCACCTTTGATTGAAACTATTCTAGGTACTTACATCTTCTATATCCCGCTGTTCATTCAGTTTGTTATAATATTGGTCAATCGACCGTAATGAAGCAAAATTTCTAAAGGTAAAGTAATAGAATTTTGATTACTTTGGGAATACTTATTCTCTAAACGCATATCTCGACTAGGTACCCATTTACCAGTGTACCAATTCTTTCACATTTTCCAGTCGTATATTCCCTTTTAATCAACCTTTGCGGATACCCTTCATCTTCCTTCCTCTCTCTACTTTTACACCATTCCTACTAAGCCTAAATACTTCAATTTACAAAGTTCAAACAGTTTTACAGAATTGCAGGTTCCACAGTGGGGTTAATTCTCATACCTATATGAAATACTACTCTGATCAAAATTGTTAACATTGTATTAGCATCACTAAATACATATGATCTCTAAGGGGCAGTCATACCGTTAGTTAAACAATTCAATACAGCCATTTAAAAAATAAAGTTTCTATACTCCCTGTACAGACAGCCAAAACAATTTTTTTTATTTTGAATATCAATTCCTATGAAATGTTAAAAAAAAATTTTAAGTTTGTATAGTAATTCTTACCATGCCTGATCAACCGAACCAGCGTGAATGTAATATAAATTTAGCAATATCCGGGAAATGTTATGGACAAGTTAGAAAAAATAAAACTTTGAAACCAAAAATTTGTACCTGTGTTTAATAGGATTTTTAAGTATTATTATTTTTTAAGTTGTAAATTACTTTTCTTACAACTGCATATTATTTCCAATTTTTTTTGTACTTATATGATTTTACATAGAATTTTTAGTTAGTATTTCTTATTATAGTTGGTTGTGACTATAAAAAATATCTATATTTTGATCCTTTTAATTATTCCTATTCAATTAACTTAATTTTATTTGACACCAAATTATAACATCCAGCTTGATACAGTTCAGTATCTCTTTGTAATGAAAAATGAAATTGTTAAGTATTCGTTGTAGTAAATAAGTAAACTGAACGCCTACTAATTCAAGGTTATATATTTCCGAGAGTTCCGAGATCAAGAAATAATTTATTGTATTATTTCACTTTTTAAGAAAGACATATGAGCTACAATCAGTTTTTAGATAATGGAAAGCAAAAAAAATAAAAAATATTACATGCAATAAATTTTCAAATTTACTCTTAAGAGAATCTTCGCGTTTTGCATCATTTAACATCAAAACTTCTTAAATGTAAGGCTATAATAGGTGTAGCGGAAACGGTATATATATATATATATATATAATATATATATATATATATATATATATATATATATATATATATATATTATATATATATATATATATATATATATATATATATATATAGGTATATATATATATAATATATATAATATATATTTTTTTTTCGTCGCACACCTATTATAGCCTTACATTTAAAAGTTTTGATATTTAAATGATGCAAACGCTACATTTCTAAGAGTAAATTTTGAAAATTTATTGCATGTAATATTTTTTATTTTTTTTGCTTTCCATTATCTAAAAACTGATTGTAGCTCATATGTCTTTCTTAAAAAGTGAAATAATACAATAAATTATTTCTTGATCTCGGAACTCTCGGAAATATATAACCTTGAATTAGTAGGCGTTCAGTTTACTTATTTACTACAACGAATACTTAACAATTTCATTTTTCATTACAAAGAGATACTGAACTGTATCAAGCTGGATGTTATAATTTGGTGTCAAATAAAATTAAGTTAATTGAATAGGAATAATTAAAAGGATCAAAATATAGATATTTTTTATAGTCACAACCAACTATAATAAGAAATACTAACTAAAAATTCTATGTAAAATCATATAAGTACAAAAAAAAATTGGAAATAATATGCAGTTGTAAAAAAGTAATTTACAACTTAAAAAATAATAATACTTAAAAATCCTATTAAACACAGGTACAAATTTTTGGTTTCAAAGTTTTATTTTTTCTAACTTGTCCATAACATTTCCCGGATATTGCTAAATTTATATTACATTCACGCTGGTTCGGTTGATCAGGCATGGTAAGAATTACTATACAACTTAAAATTTTTTTTAACATTTCATAGGAATTGATATTCAAAATAAAAAAAATTGTTTTGGCTGTCTGTACAGGGAGTATAGAAACTTTATTTTTTAAATGGCTGTATTGAATTGTTTAACTAACGGTATGACTGCCCCTTAGAGATCATATGTATTTAGTGATGCTAATACAATGTTAACAATTTTGATCAGAGTAGTATTTCATATAGGTATGAGAATTAACCCCACTGTGGAACCTGCAATTCTGTAAAACTGTTTGAACTTTGTAAATTGAAGTATTTAGGCTTAGTAGGAATGGTGTAAAAGTAGAGAGAGGAAGGAAGATGAAGGGTATCCGCAAAGGTTGATTAAAAGGGAATATACGACTGGAAAATGTGAAAGAATTGGTACACTGGTAAATGGGTACCTAGTCGAGATATGCGTTTAGAGAATAAGTATTCCCAAAGTAATCAAAATTCTATTACTTTACCTTTAGAAATTTTGCTTCATTACGGTCGATTGACCAATATTATAACAAACTGAATGAACAGCGGGATATAGAAGATGTAAGTACCTAGAATAGTTTCAATCAAAGGTGGTGGTTGTTATTACTTCATTGGAGGATTTTCTTAAGATATTTGCACTTTTTCATTACCAGTGACTAAGTACGACAAAAAGATATCCCTGAGATCAAGAATTAGTCGGATTATCTGCTGCACTGTTGATTAGTTAAGTCTGGGTTACACTACTGTTTGTAGCTGGCGCAATACGAAGATCGGAGCACAGAACATGACTAAGGGTTCATGAAGAACTGTGATGGTTCGCCGAGTCGTTCTGACCTCTGATATAAAAACATTTAAATGGAAAGGATTATGAAACAAGGTCTGAGAAGAGCAACTGTGTACCCATCATCTCCTTTGATTTAGATACATAAAAAGATGGGAACTGGGCGATTTTGATTTCTGGAGCAAGATTGGAAAAAAAAAGACTGGAAAACTCGCAAGGTGAAAACTTTGCAGATTTTGAGTATTTAGAACAGCTATAAAATGAATGATGCGCGACACGACTGCTACATTACTTTCCTAGACCTAACTTTGTATGCTTCATAATTATATTAGTTCCTTCACCATGGATATAGTATCCAGTGTCCAGGGGAGGGGTGGAGGTTGTTCCTCTTTACAGGAAGAACGAACGATGCGTTCGAGAGAGAAAAAAAATATGATAGTATGTGGATCACTATTACATAGA
>SEYY01000154.1:20908-25908 GCA_009176605.1 Armadillidium nasatum
CAGTTTTTTTTTTGTTTTTTTTTGTTTTTTTTAAAAATATGTTTCTGTAGTATTTCTTATGTACGTGTGTGTGTGGAAGTTTCTTTATTTACATCCAACAAAGGTATTTTCTATTTTACTGTGTTAATTAGGTACTGTATCGAAGCAATAATCTTATCTAAAATCGTCTATCGATCGAAATGATATGAAAGTAATATCCAGTATGCAAAATCAATATTAAGAATGGAATGATACCAAAATTTTATCAATTCTGATACCAGATTTCTCAACTTGATCAATACCGATGCAGATATTACAAAATGATCCATACTGAGTACCAGTATTGTTTTTAATATATTATAGTGTTTGGTATAGATAATTTCTTATTGATACCAATACCCCTTAAAAAAAATTTTCATTCTACACCAAGCACGAAAACCAATTTCTTAACTATTATATATATATATATATATATATATATATATATATATATATATATATATATATATATATATATATATATATATATATATATATATATATATATATATATATATATATATATATATATATATATATATATATATATATATATATATATATATATATATATATATATATATATATATATATATATATATATATATATATATTGTTTGTGTTTTATTTTAATGCTTTGAAGATGGAAAGTTAATATTTCATTTTTTTTTCTACTTATAGGCGAAGCAAAAGGCGTCTGTGGCTTGGATTGTTCAGAAAGCGCACAAAAATAAAGTTCCCTCTGACATAGAAGATCCGTACTACAAAGATTATGAGGTATGTGTGACAATCTCAAAGAACCTCCCCGACTTCGCTCGGATGTGGGATTAGAAATTCTAAAATTTTATCCCATCCGAACGAGGTCGGGGAGGTCCTTTGAGATTGTCATCATGACAGGTGATCATGAGCTTTCTCAAATGCGATTTTCTTTTGTACCTTCGTGGTGTGGTGTTTAGTCCACTGTCTTACCATCTGAGAGGTGAGGGTTCGAGTCCCCAATAGCAGATTAAAAATTGTAAAATTTTATTCGACAGTGTATTGTGGTTTCATATATATATATATATATATATATATATATATATATATATATATATATATATATATATATATATATATATATATATATATATATATAATATATTATATATATATATATATATATATATTGTTAGAAATTTAAACAATAATATAAAATTTTTACTAACACCCCCGCCCCTTTTTTTTTTTTTTTTTTTGTTTTGTTGTTTTTTGATTCGAGTGGCGGTGTTGTTGATCAAATTGTTGCTTCCTCTTCTCTTTTTCGTAAGGACGATGTTGATGAGTGAAGTTGGTGTCGCAATCCAGTTCCTGCAACCGAAGAAATTCAGGCCGTTTGTAAGGACAATGGGATCACAAAAGAGCAAATGGCTACGAAAAATATAATAAGAACTGTTTTTTTTTTTTCAATTGAAAGGTTGAATAAAAAAACTAGGAAAAATCGGAGAAGTCTTTAATCAAAAATGAATTGAATAATTGAATAATGGGATCTTTAAAACAAGGCCAGAACTTAGGATTAAGGTTGTAAAGAGATAAAGCAGATCAGGGCTTTTGGTTTTGGAACCGATGGAATGTTGAAATCTTACTTAATGGTTGTCAATAAGGAATGTCCGATTCTTCATAACAGATCACCACTTTTCATTTTTCTCCGTGTTTAAGTTCCTGATTTGATTGTTAAACATGATTTTCAGAAATCTTTTATTCTTTTGTCACTTAATATTTCAGTTTTAAATATATTTTTTGTTTGAGTACAGTAGGAAAAAGAAGAGTGAGTCTGAGTATAATAGTGGGATACTCTTTAATACTTTTTTCCACTTGGAACTTTGGGAATAAATTAAAATTGAAAAGTATTTTCATAAATTTCATCTCTGTATATATATATATATATATATATATATATATATATATATATATATATATATATATATATATATATATATATATATATATATATATATATATATATATATATATATATATATATATATATATATATATATATATATATATATATATATATATATATATATATATATATATAAATGGAAAAATTTAATTTTCAGGGTGTTGAACGCCTTAAGCCTGATCTTATTAATCGGCTATCAAATGCAGATCTGTATTGTTCCGCTTTGGCTAATATATATGGAGATCCAAATTTCCATAATCTTAGTCATTGGAATATTATTCAAGCTTTGGCAAGAAAGGGTGTGTATGTTGCGGAACCAACAGATGTAGCCTTAACGGAGACTGTACTCATTCAAACTACTCCAATTAAAATGGTGAGTATTTTCAAATAATTTCTAAAGATTTTATTTTCTAGTATTAATGCCATTTTTAAACTGAAAATACAAATATTTTTTTTAGTCCGCCCACTTAGCTGTTATCGAAGCAATGATGGCTCTCTATATTAAAGAAGTAGTAATAGCTGAGCGGGTTGTCCAAGCAATTCAGAGGATTTCGGGCATTTCCCAGACACAGGATATCACTGCGCCTCAAGATCAGGAAGAAGCCCTTGTTCTTTGGGTTGATCATATCACTCGAGCACTTCAAGCAAGAATTCACCAGCATGTTCAGTCTTCTCAGGTTATCCTCATATTTTTCATGATTTTTAAAAAAATGTCAATCAAAAATTTTCAATTACTTTGAATTATATTACTAAAATGAAAGGCCAGTTTTGCATGCCATTTCACTTCTTGTAGGATCAAGAACTTCCAGTGTTTCCTAGAATTCAAGACTTGAGCGATTTAAGCGATGGTATTGGACTAGCAGCATTAGTGGCCTTTTACTGTCCCCAAGAGCTCTCGTGGGGAGACATAGCTGTAGCAGATCCTCCATCTATGGCGGATTCATTGTATAATATAAGCCTCGTGATCAAGTTTTGCCTAGAAAGTTTACCCTACAATCCTTGTCTTTTGACCAAGGAAGATATTGTATATATGCATAGGTGAGGATATATATTTTTGTTAAGTGTTTTCAACATATCTAAGAATAAAAATTGGTTAAGTATATTATTTAAAAATGCATCTCCTGCAAATTACTCCTGTCATCATTCTTTCAGTTCTGTCAAGCAAAATATTTTGGCTTTCGTAGCAGAGCTGTTTTTCCTAATGGAGCTCGAACCCGTGTCCTGTGTGTCTGTCGCTAATACCAAGCGGTCCTCATCTGCGAAATATATCCAATTAGCCTCTCCAGGTAACTTGCCGATTGTTCTTTTGCATTACTTATTTCCAAGGGTTCTTTAAATTTCTAACATTTTGTGTAGAATCTCATTAACAAAATTCAATGACAATGACAGCTGGCTATTATTATTATTATTATTATTATTATTATTATTTATTATTATATTATTATTATTATTATTATTCTTATTATTATTATTATCATCATCATCATCATCATCATCATCCATATTTAAGAACTTAACAACTTGCTTATTTCTGAATTTTGGCACTCTTTATAGTATATATATATATATATATATATATATATATATATATATATATATATATATATATATATATATATATATATATATATATATATATATATATATATATATATATATATATATATATATATATATATATATATATATATATATATATATATGACGCACCAATATCTAAATTTTGCTAGTACTAATTAATCAGTCGATAAGTGTGTCAGCTTTGACTCTATTAACTCTAAATGCTTGAAAAATTACTCATCCAGTAATATGTAAATTAGTAATAAAAGTGTGGTGAAGTTAATATTGCAAGAAACTAGAGCCTGCTTTATGATTTTCATATATTTCTGTAATCAATTTTAATATCCATGGACAGGGGAGATGCTTGATTACTCTCTTAATTTTGCTCTGGTGTTGTTTGTTAAAAGTAAAATTTAACATTTGCATAATGAAGTAAGAGAATTGAGGAATGTGACCATGTTGGTGTTCCTTCTTTTTCAATTCATTATCCTGGAAAGTTACTATTTATCAATTCCCTCACAGTTTTTGCTTAGTGAAGTGGGTATCAGTGATGAAAGCTACTTCTAAAAATTTTTGGGCTTCCTTTTAATAAGTGGCATAAGGAAATTATAACTTGTAAGTAAGAGCCCTTCAAACAAAGATTTTGTTCATAAAGATGTATGACACACAGGTACAAGAACTTGACTGCCAAAACCAAGCACTCACTCTGACCAAATTATGGTCATCCGAAATTTTTTTTTTATAGATTTTTAGGTCCCTCAGTTCTACAATTGTTGCGTTTTTTCTTCTTCCCGATTTACGAAAAGGGATTTCGTTTCTGAAAAAAAAGTTAAATGTTTTCAGAAAATTGAGATAAAAAAATAAAAATAATAAATAATATGAATGAATTTAGTTTTTGTTATATACAGAGAGAAAGGTGACGTTAAATCAGATTTATAATAGCAAATGATGGAAAATATATATAAAGTGACTAGTACCTTGAAGTAAAACTGGAAATTACCTTTTATATATATATATATATATATATATATATATATATATATATATATATATATATATATATATATATATATATATATATATATATATATATATATATATATATATATATATATATATATATATATATATATATATTTGAGGATGAACTAAAATCTCCCAAGCTTATTATATACGTGAATACTGATAGTCATTGTGCAAAGGTTTTAGAAGATTAGTAATGTAAAAGGTTTGATTTTATTCTGTAATTTTTAATTTGTTATTCCTTGGAATTAAACATGAGATTCTGAGCTCTTTGAAAAATTATTCTATGAAAATTGTTTAGGTTATAATTGTCGTTGTAAAACCTACTTTTGGGATTCCTTTATTTCAATAAATTTATAAAGAAGAATTTCTATTTTTTTTTAATTGCATTGATGGAATATATTTACAGTTTACTGAATGTATTTTTATTTATTTATTTATTTTATTTTTTTTTTTT
>SEYY01000154.1:30908-39647 GCA_009176605.1 Armadillidium nasatum
ATGAATGTGTGTAATTATAGACAACACCTGAATAGAGCATTGGATGAAGATTATTGTTGTTGTTTTTGTTAGTAGAAGTAAAAATGTCAGTGATATGGTTATTAAAAATTATTATTGCCATTATTACTATTGTTTTGGTCATAGCTGTTATCCTTATCTAATATCATTATTGTTGCGCTTTGCATTTATTTACATTTATTGCTTAAAATTATTTTGTAGTCTTAATAATATTCAATCGGAGTTGAAGGACCCTGGCTCTTGTACATAAAGCTACAATTCTTTTCCACCCATTCTTTACATTCTCTTTATAATATATGAGTATATAAAGTTTTCAAGAAACGAATCTTTCCATCATTGTATATATATATATATATATATATATATATATATATATATATATATATATATATATATATATATATATATATATATATATATATATATATATATATATTGAAATATTTCGTTAGTTATATCTTTTGTATTGTGAGTAACTCTATTAAAATTTAAATGTCTCTGTTTAGTTATTGTATGTTTTAACAGTCATATTCATTGTTAATTACTAAGGAGATAGGTTAAATCTTACTGGTAGGTTCTTGAAATTTACTGAATTATCATCAATATGAATTTCTCTCAAAATATATTATACATATATATATATATATATATATATATATATATATATATATATATATATATATATATATATATATATATATATATATATATATATATATATATATATATATATATATATATATTAGTGATGGATCGGATGTCATATTTTTTAATTTGCGGATGTTGAATTTTGAAGATGCGGATGCGGATGTTGAATTTTCGAAAGTGCGGATGCGGATGTTGAATTTTCGAAAGATGCGGATGTTGATTTTGGTGCGGATGCGGATGCCATCACTATATATATATATATATATATATATATATATATATATATATATATATATATATATATATATATATATATATATATATATATATATATATATATATATATATATATATATATATAACACTTTGATGGAAAATGCCAACAGTTCCATGTAATCCACTAGGTAGTACAATAGTAATCCAATTTCTGTCCATGTTAATGGGTAATATGCTCTAGCACTTATAATTTGTTGTTGGGAGGCTACTTTTCAAAATAAAAAAAAATAGCATTGCAAGGTGGAAACATTGGCAAAAGATCAGATAACGAAGGTTATATATATATATATATATATATATATATATATATATATATATATATATATATATATATATATATATATATATATATATATATATATATATATATATATATATATAATGAGAGAAGGAGAGAGAATTAATTTATTAATAAACAAGAGGAATAGAGTTGAATGTTAAACTAAACCCTGAGGAACACCACAGTTGTTAAATTGTAGCATTCTACAAAAACAACTATGAAGCATTTCATAAAAAACTTCATTAAAATATTGGAGTCTATAGGAAAACCAAAGAGTTTGTTTGTGTTAGACTATCGAATGTGTTTAGTATGTGTTTGGAATCTTGTTTGATAAAGAGTCAGAAAGGAGAAAAAGATCACAGTCAATCTTTCCTCTGGATGTTTCGTTAATGATCAAAGATAAAATAAGAATAAATAAGTGGCTAAATATTTCTGTGAATGGAAGTTTTGAAAATTTCTAAAAGAATGAGATTAGAGAATTAACAACCCAATTAAACGGAATTGGGGTATTTTCTCTTATTGGTACTGGATAAATGAACCCAAGCTTCCACCAAGATGGAGTGGTAAAAGTTAATAGGCAAGGACAAAAATGGTTTAGGAGACACGGTTCTAGCTTAGAAGTACAAGTTCCAAGAATTACTGGAGGAATCATCTTAAGAACCATTTTTGAAAATCAGTAAAACCTTTCCCCTATTCTTAATTCGCAAGGAGTTTCCTATTCTCTTGATTTTTCTTAGAAGGGTCAAAATGTTTCTCTTTTAAACAAGATTTTAAAACTTAACAACTATCTCCATATACTCCCTCTATGAAGATATTATGTCCCTCTTTACGGTGAGTACGTAACAAACAAATATATATTGTGTTATTCCATCTACACAGATTCTTCTCTTCATTGCCTCTTCTTGTTCTATTCCTATTTTTTTTTCTTTTTAATCTTTATACTATTTCTATATATTGGACGCTATTAACTCTTCAGTTTCATTTTTTTCTTTGGGGAAAGATCGTATGACTTTTCTTCTCTCACATTCTCATCCATTCACTGACCTTCGGTTTGATAATTATACACTTTCTTTCAAATACAAAAAGTTGTGTAATTTATTTATTTATTTATTTATATATATATATTATTTTTTTAATTTATTTTTGGGATTTCTTTTAAAATTCTTACACGGTGCATCGAGGCAAATTGTCATTAATCTGGACAGGGATTTGATTACTGACCTTTACATACTGGTGGTTTTTTATATGATCGATTGGCATTTTTTAGGCATATATATATATATATATATATATATATATATATATATATATATATATATATATATATATATATATATATATATATATATATATATATGATTCGATCGGTTCTAATTTTAAAGTATATAAATTAATTAATTTTGGAATGTTTAATTAAATAGACGATTTATGTCCGCTTTTTCTATTTTTATTATTATTATTTTTTTATTTATTTATTTTTTTTTTTTGGTGCGTTGTTTAGAGAACGTGAGGAAAAAAGAAACTGAGGGCTTAAGGCGACAGTTTTCCCTCACGGAAAGAGAAAGACCGAGGAAGGGTTCATTTCGTACACTTGATGGTAAATCAAAAAAACACGAACATAAACATAAGCACGAAGCATTCAAATTTACACCTTTTTAATTAGAAACATTAAAAATATTTGTATGTTCTCCGATATATATATATATATATATATATATATATATATATATATATATATATATATATATATATATATATATATATATATATATATATATATATATATATATATATATATATATATATATATTATATATTTATATATATATATATTTTTTTTAAAGTTTTTTTCTGGTTGGTCATGAAATAAAAAAAAAAAGTAAAAAAATTTCCTTTGCTGTCACAATTTTCAAAATGTTCTTAAATATACTTTACTCTTTTCACGATTTATCAACTTTCTACGTGTTCTTTTATAACATTTGCACCTAAATCGTTTTGTAAAACTCAATCCTAAAATAGCTGAACAATTCTCACCAACTGTTTTGTTTCCTTTTCTTTTTCGTAGCAAATAAACAATGCAACCTCTTATTTGAATTTTCTATCGTGGTTTTAAAAAATTTTCGTTTAATTTATTACCTGTGAGCTTTTCTAATACAAAATTTGATCCTTCAAATTCGTATCTTTGCTTTTATCTGTATTATATTCAGATGGGTCTTTTTATTATTACTGTAATTGTTTAAATTTTTTTTTATAATAAAACGAATTAACCATTTGTATACCTGATGGTTAAATATCATTTCTTTTAGGTATAATGTAAAACAATCTTGTCATGCTTATAGTTTTTAAAAATGGGTTTTTAAATTGTTGATGAAGATTAGCAATAAAACTTTGGATGTTATTTTTCTTTTCACTTGAATGAAAAAGTTTCATTTTCGTCACTTGTAAGATTAAAGGTTTAATGCGTTGTTTTCGTCACAGTTTTGTTAGAAAATTAAATCTTAAGATAAACGTTGAAATCAACTGTAATATAGTGAAATGTTTATTAAAAATTTTCTTCAAATTAAATAATTGCATTTTTAATATTCTTATTGAATAAAGTAATATTTGTTGCTAAGAGTTATTCACCCTTGCCTTAGGATCTTGAAAATTAGGAGGAAGATTTTGATAATTGGATTATCGAAGGCTTCAAACAGTTTTTGAAAGATTAAATATCATTTTAGAATTCTTTGAGATATATATATATATATATATATATATATATATATATATATATATATATATATATATATATATATATATATATATATATATATATATATATATATATATATATATATATATATATAAACAATAACAATTGCTTCCCCACTTCGAAAGAGTAAATTTCCTTTATTTTGATAAAATTGTACATCAGTGATTCTCGCTTTAGAACTTCAAACTGTACAATTATCAATTATAGTTCTGTGCTGAGCACTCCAATTTTCATCATGATTTTCCATTCTACATTGTTTGTAACCTACAAAATTGTTTGGGTGCTCCACTTTCTATAAATGTTGGGAAAAAATATGAGATTGAGATATTTCTTTAGGAAGAAAGCTCTACAAGTGATTCTCAGGAGATTTGAATTTAGAACACTTATGGAAAAGAAAAAGAAAATACATATAATAAAGTCAAATCAGTTCAGTTTTTCATTCCTTTGCATATTTTGTTTTCACAATGAACAACCTGCCCTAATTTCCCATAATATATATATATATATATATATATATATATATATATATATATATATATATATATATATATATATATATATATATATATATATATATATATATATATATATATATATATATATATTACAATCTTTTGGTAGTTTTTATACATGCTTTATTTTTCTTATGGATTTATTGCGTAAATAAAATAGGGACTGAAGCAGCACCGAAAATCTTGTACTTTCAATCTGTTATTTTAAAGGCATGGCATGATATAATTTTGGTTTCAATGTTTCAAAAAGTATTGCATTTTTTTTAGGGAATATTATATTGCACTTAATTAAAAGGAGTAACACTTCTTGGTTAATCTTTATCTATTAAAGTTATTTTCAGGGACTCTGTTTGCTTAGGTAATGCTTGGTATATGTTTTAATAGTTACTTGCTTATTAATTTTTAAAATTACAAAAATTATAACACTAATTAACTTTTTTTTACTAACTCCTTTAAGGGTCGGAAGAGGGGGGCTGCAACCCTTTTAATTGGGATACGATTTACCCTCCATGGTGGTGGTCTTGCAGTCACAAAGTAACCGACAAAGAGTGCCTTTATTGTTTGCGTGAACGTCAGTCTCAAGCTTTTGCCGAACAGTTCGAATACTATTTAGCGTCTGTTAAAGGGTCATCCTCTCAAGGAATTTACCATGAAGATGGGAAGAATGTCTCTAGCGAAGGGGCTATCAATGGTAAATCGATGAACCAACGACGGCAGCAAAATTCTAATGAATCATTCTCATGCTTAACCTTTCCTTCATTACAAAATGATGCCGATAATGAGGGTTGCAGCTCCTCCTCTTTCGCAAAGGGTCATCGACCCCTATTTAAAGCATATGGACCGCATTGTGCTAACCAGGGAATAAGCTACACTTTACCAGCGAGGGAGTGGGGTGCCTGCCACAGGGGTGAAAAAGGTCTCCCTCCCCCACACCCAAGGCCAGCCAGTCTTAGGAGAGCCCATAATACTCCTACAGTGTGGAATTACAGCCAGGGTAATTTTGAGCTGGTGCTAAAATAAATGTTTGACTTAAATCCCTATATTTTCCTTTCCCTTTGATTACTTTAGCACCAGGAGCGCTCTTTTATTTTGTTTTGTATAGTCACTGTACATATATTATTTTTGAAGGAAAGAATTTCTCACATTTTGCACATTCTCCCATTATTATTCATTTTACTCCCTCAGTATGTGCTTGAATTATTTGTTAAAAGGTGCTTTCCTGTATCCGATAGTACCATTTCTCTCTTGTATTGGCTGCTGGTTTTATTTCTTTGCTCACTTTTTTTTCTTTCTTTCTTCTCTTGTTGACTAGAAAACTTTAGTGTAAATATATGTTTCATATAAGAAGGAAATGCATAATAGTTTAAAATGCTTTTTTTTTTTCGTTAGTGGTAAGTTTTAGTTTCAAATATTAGAACTCTCTTTTGTTAATCTTAAAATCAATACTTGGTATGATACCAGCAGCCATTATGAGATCTAAAACAAATTGGAAAATATAACTATTAAACCAGTTAAAATTTAAAGGCTCTCCTAGTCTGGTTGGTCTGATATGCATTTGATTGGTAGATACTAATGCAAAATTCTATTGGCACCCTTTTCATAACCAAGTATTGATTCTATTATTATTATTATTATTATTATTATTATTATTATTATTATTATTATTATTATTATTATTATTATTATTATTATTATTATTATTATTATTTTCAGACATCTTTGATACTAGTATTTCTCATTTGAATTGTACAATTCTTGTTGTGGAGAATCTATACCGAGTTTGATATAACTTATTAAGAGCTGTAAATAAATATAAAAAAATATTTTATTTTAAAATAAAGTTTTTAAAGCTTTTATTTCTTACCACGAAAGGAGTGAAAGCGGCAACTACACTGCCCCAAGTGTGAGGCGTTCACATTCCATGAACCTCAACGACGTTGTTTCAGAGACAAACGCGCGAGCCAAAACAGAGTCTAGGTCGGACAATGCTCCCTCTTCGCATAATAGCGATTATGGGGGAAAGAGAAAGGTATATATATATATATATATATATATATATATATATATATATATATATATATATATATATATATATATATATATATATATATATATATATATATATATATATCATTATTAATTGTAAATTTTAATCTTTTTTGGTGAGGAAAATCTAATTTTTATTATTATTATTATTAATTAATTAATAAAATTAAAATCTTTTTGTGACTATAGTAATAATGATTTAAACAAAATTGATTAACTTCTTAATGTGATAAGTATTTGTCCTCAACAAATTCCTTTTCCTTTTTTATATTTCCTTATTCAATTTTTGCTTTAATTTTTTTGCATTTTTGCTTTGCATTTTTTTTCTTTAGTCTGATAAATTACGGTAAATGTTCAATAAAGTATTTCATTTTTGAAGAGGTTATTTAAAATTTTGGATTTAAATTTTTAAAAGTAGCAATTTAAAAAGATTTAAGAGAGTTGATTGATGTGAGGTTTAAAACTATGTAAGGAAATGTGGATTTAGTAATAAGGCAGTTTTTTCTACAGTTAATTATCGACGAGTATTATTTTACAGTTCAATGAGTGATGGTCAAGATGGGGAATTTCTTGTTCAAAGAGCTAAAGGGTTTTCGACCCTTAGTGACATGATGAGAAATCAGACGTCGCCAAGACCTTCACAGACAGAATCATCGCAAGATTTTATCGTTGGATCTTCAAGAGGAACTCCTAAAGAGCGATATAATATCGAAAGCAAAGAAGAAGAACTTGGTGAGAAGAGAATGAGTAGAAGAGGAAGTTTTTATGGATCTTCACAAGAGTTAAATGAGTTACCACCTGCCGGTATACCATCCCGTTTGGAACAGCGGCCAGCTGGACGATCTCGATCTCGCCGTAACTCTATAAACGCTGAAGAATCGCAGCTAACAATAGAGAACTTCGGAGGTAGTCAAGACAATTTGAACTACATATCTCGTAATCCTGATAAGGAGCCGTACGCTCACGTTGGTCGAAGAGAAAGCGGCAGTAGTGTAACCGCGAACGATCGACCTACAGATCACCGTCGCCGCTCAGCTTCTCAGACTAGAGAAAGAGATTTCCGAAGTTCATTGGATGAATTGGACAACAGAGTAATGGATAAATTGGAGAAAGATGCACTTGAAAAAGAAAAAAGACTTTCTAGAGAGATTGTAACGACGAAAGAGAGGAGGAAAGGAAAGGTGTCTTCTGAATATATAGTAGCAGACTCAAGCAGTGAAAGTGAAGTGTCTTACGATCCCGACAAACCTGTAGCTAAAGCAACAAGTTTTGCGGAACTATCTAGGTTAAAGGAACAACTTCCTGGAGGTATAAATATTATTTATATGCAGTCAGAACGGGAGGACGGAGGCAAACCTCATTCCAAAGAGAAAAAGACCACTTTTGCCACTCTTCCAAATCAAACTACTTGGAAACAACAAAGCACTCAGCATCATGGGGATGATAGTAATGAAATTACAGGTAAAAGGAGTTTGTTTGGTAAATTTTATTATTATTATTAGATATTATATTCTGATCTTGCCTGGCTTGTAAGAGCTACAGCTTAATTGCTCTTCTTCTTTTCTTGCTTAATGAAGCCTCCAACTTCTTTTTTTTTTCCCCTTTTAAAATATCTTATGTGCGTTCAAATATGTAATTTGAAGGGAATGTTTCTGAATTGTGAAATTTTATCTGATTTTGAAACTGTTAAGATTAATAAACTTTCCTTCCACATATTTTGCCTATAAATTTGATTTAAAAATGCTCTTGATTTGCCTAAAGATTTGTAAGTTTGAAATACTGTTCAAAATTTTTAACAGATGATAACATGGAGCCACAAATAGTTTCTTCTGAACTACATAATGTGAAATTAAAACTGGAAGAAAAAAGACGAAGAATTGAGGCAGAGAAGAGGAAAATGGAAGCCATGATGAATAAGCAAAGACAAAAACTTGGCAAAGAAGCATTTATGCAAGCTGTCGTCAAAGGAGTGAGTTGAATTTTCATTGTTCTTATTCGTACCCTTCTTCATACTCTTAGTATCTGTCAATCTTGACTTGTTCACCTTATTCCTTTTATCCTTTATATAAATCTATTTCTCTCTTTACTTTTAATTGGTGTTAGTGGGTAATATGAATAAAGGATATTAAAAATTATTATTTTTTCAATGTTGTTTAATCTTATTTCATAATTTGCTCTTCTTTCTAAACTTCTTTTAGGAAAGTCTA
>SEYY01000155.1:20000-25000 GCA_009176605.1 Armadillidium nasatum
TAGATAGAGATAGAGAGATAGGTAGATAGATAGATTCTTGTCTGACTAATTACAGAAAATTAAAATGAATTAACATAATTACAGTTAACAAAAGTAATTAAAAAAAAAACAATTAATAACATAAATATAAAATAAAAAGAATAACAAACTTTACTGACACAACTATTTCTTTCTTCTTTATTAAAAAGAAGTCTCTCTCTCTCCACTCCTTTTGCAAACAAGTTGCTAATAGGTGTCTCTAAGAAAAATTTACATCGTTTTAATTAATAACTAAATATGAGGTTTGTTTCACGTAGTCTTAGCAGATTCTTTTGCAATTGTTTCGTTCAAGTTCTGGTACGATGCATTTTGATGAAAGGTGCACTTTACTGTATTTTCCATTTTTTCGTTTTGTTTTGTTCAAGCTCTCGTACGATGTATTTTGAAAATACTTTGCTACTTAAAATACTTTGCATTTTTTTTTATTGCACCTTGTTTCCCTCACAGTCATTCTTTTTACCTTTCATATTTCCTTCTTTTTGTCGCGAATACCAGTATATGAGGTAAGAATTGCTACACTTGTTTTACGAAGATACTCATACGCACACTCTTTCTTAATATATATATATATATATATTATATATATATATATATATATATATATATATATATATATATATATATATATATATATATTTCTCCTCTCTATTATCCCATAACTCTGTGTTTGTTTTATATGGTCAAGTGAATGAGGTATTGTGATATATGAACGTCAGAACAGCTATTAGAGGCTGGATTCTGTTCTCGTTCAACTCTCCATTCATGCCTTAATACTAATACTTTTTTTTTTCCACTGTGCTGGAAACACGCATATGTCCAACTCAATAATGGTAACCTCTCTGAACCTTCTAACGAAAGTCCTTGTAATCTATCTAAAAAATCTTTGAAACTCTCCTCTAAGAAACTAGGTATTCTGTTCAATTTACTGAGAAATATTTCTTTCGATATTACTACAGTTATATAAGGGTCTTATCAGCTTTTGTATGAGGTACCGTTCTAACATTTGAAGTAGGAAGGATCCGGTTCTACCCTTCTTTTGGATAGTGATGAGTCTAATGCAAGAATATTACTCTGATAAACTTTTACTTCATTATATTGCCTCTCTTTGTAAATGACTCTGGCTGCGAGTTGGTAACATGGGAAAATAATAATAATAATAATAATAATAATAATAATAATAATAATAATAATAATAATAATAATAATAATAAATATTGTCTTATCAGGTTAAAGTTAAAAGACACTTCTCTGATTTATTGGGTAAGTGAGTTTGAGAGTCAAAATCTTTTACGAAATTCTTACTTAAATGAGTTTTAAATTTCACTTAACATTTTTGATTGTCAATTACCTAAAATATTGGAACGACCCAGATAATATGATGTAGGAATCTGATTCTTTTCCATATTATGATGTTAAATTATATAATAACACTATCCAACGCCTCACAATTATATTTTCAAACTTATTTTAATGAATTTCAATGGAATATTAGGTTTAATTGAGTTTTCCATTTCACTTAATATTTTTGATTGTCAATTACCTAAAATATTGGAACGACACAGATAATATGATGAAGGAATCTGATTCTTTTATTTTCCATATTATGATGTTAAATTATAATAACTATCCCACGCCTCACATTATATTTTCAAACTTATTTTAATGAATTTCAATGGAATATTAGTTTTAAATAAGTTTTCCATTTCACTTAACATTTTTGATTGTCAATTACCTAAAATATTGGAACGACACAGATAATATGATGTAGGAATCTGATTCTTTTCCATATTATGATGTTAAATTATATAATAACACTATCCCACGCCTCACAATATATTTTTCAAACTTATTTTAATGAATTTCAATGGAATATTATGTTTAATTGAGTTTTCCATTTCACTTAATATTTTTGATTGTCAATTACCTAAAATATTGGAACGACACAGATAATATGATGCAGGAATCTGATTCTTTTCCATATTATGATGTTAAATTATATAATAACACTATCCCAAGCCTCAGATTATATTTTCCTAATTTATTTTAATGAATTTCAATGGAATTTTTCGTTTAAATGAGTTTTCCATTTCACTTAACATTTTTGATTGTCAATTACCTAAAATATTGGAAGGACACAGATAATATGATGCAGGAATCTGATTCTTTTCCATATTATGATGTTAAATTATATAATAACACTATCCAACGCCTCACAATTATATTTTTCAAACTTATTTTAATGAATTTCAATGGAATTTTTCGTTTAAATGAGTTTTCCATTTCACTTAACATTTTTGATTGTCAATTACCTAAAATATTGGAAGGACACAGATAATATGATGCAGGAATCTGATTCTTTTCCATATTATGATGTTAAATTATATAATAACACTATCCCAACGCCTCACATTATATTTTTCAAACTTATTTTAATGAATTTCAATGGAATATTAGGTTTAAATAAGTTTTCCATTTCACTTAACATTTTTGATTGTCAATTACCTAAAATATTGGAACGACACAGATAATATGATGCACGAATCTGATTCTTTTCCATATTATGATGTTAAATTATATAATAACACTATCCCACGCCTCACAATTATATTTTTCAAACTTATTTTAATGAATTTCAATGGAATATTATGTTTAATTGAGTTTTCCATTTCACTTAATATTTTTGATTGTCAATTACCCAAAATATTGGAACGACACAAATAATATGATGCAGGAATCTGATTCTTTTCCATATTATGATGTTAAATTATATAATAACACTATCCAACGCCTCAGATTATATTTTCCTAATTTATTTTAATGAATTTCAATGGAATTTTTCGTTTAAATGAGTTTTCCATTTCACTTAACATTTTTGATTGTCAATTACCTAAAATATTGGAACGACACAGATAATATGATGCAGGAATCTGATTCTTTTCCATATTATGATGTTAAATTATATAATAACACTATCCAACGCCTCACAATTATATTTTTCAAACTTATTTTAATGAATTTCAATGGAATTTTTCGTTTAAATGAGTTTTCCATTTCACTTAACATTTTTGATTGTCAATTACCTAAAATATTGGAACGACACAGATAATATGATGCAGGAATCTGATTCTTTTCCATATTATGATGTTAAATTATATAATAACACTATCCAACGCCTCACAATATATTTTTCAAACTTATTTTAATGAATTTCAATGGAATATTATGTTTAATTGAGTTTTCCATTTCACTTAATATTTTTGATTGTCAATTACCCAAAATATTGGAACGACACAAATAATATGATGCAGGAATCTGATTCTTTTCCATATTATGATGTTAAATTATATAATAACACTATCCAACGCCTCACAATATATTTTTCAAATTTATTTTAATGAATTTCAAAGGGATATTTCGTTTAAATGAGTTTTCCATTTCACTTAACATTTTTGATTGTCAATTACCTAAAATATTGGAACGACACAGATAATATGATGCAGGAATCTGATTCTTTTCCATATTATGATGTTAAATTATATAATAACACTATCCAACGACTCAGATTATATTTTTCAAATTTATTTTAATGAATTTCAATGGAATATTACTTTTAAATAAGTTTTCCATTTCACTTAACGTTTTTTGATTGTCAATTACCTAAAATATTGGAACGACACAGATAATATGATGTAGGAATCTGATTCTTTTCCATATTATGATGTTAAATTATATAATAACACTATCCAACGCCTCACAATATATTTTTCAAACTTATTTTAATGAATTT
The DNA here is from genome assembly GCA_009176605.1 of Armadillidium nasatum. Lineage (NCBI taxonomy): Eukaryota > Metazoa > Arthropoda > Malacostraca > Isopoda > Armadillidiidae > Armadillidium > Armadillidium nasatum. The sequence goes on from SEYY01000155.1 coordinate 23,827, forward strand.
CAATGGAATATTAGGTTTAAACAAGTTTTCCATTTCACTTAACATTTTTGATTGTCAATTACCTAAAATATTGGAAGGACACAGATAATATGATGCAGGAATCTGATTCTTTTCCATATTATGATTTAAATTATATAATAACACTATCCCACGCCTCACATTATATTTTTCAAACTTATTTTAATGAATTTCAATGGAATATTATGGTTTAAATAAGTTTTCCATTTCACTTAACGTTTTTGATTGTCAATTACCTAAAATATTGAAACGACACAGATAATATGATGCAGGAATCTGATTCTTTTCCATATTATGATGTTAAATTATATAATAACACTATCCCACGCCTCACATTATATTTTTCAAACTTATTTTAATGAATTTCAATGGAATATTAGGTTTAAACAAGTTTTCCATTTCACTTAACATTTTTGATTGTCAATTACCTAAAATATTGGAACGACACAGATAATATGATGAAGGAATCTGATTCTTTTCCATATTATGATGTTAAATTATATAATAACACTATCCCACGCCTCACATTATATTTTTCAAACTTATTTTAATGAATTTCAATGGAATATTATGTTTAATTGAGTTTTCCATTTCACTTAATATTTTTGATTGTCAATTACCCAAAATATTGGAACGACACAAATAATGATGATGCAGGAATCTGATTCTTTTCCATATTATGATGTTAAATTATATAATAACACTATCCAACGCCTCACATTATATTTTCCTAATTTATTTTAATGAATTTCAATGGAATATTTCGTTTAAAAGCATAGTTTCCTATAAACAAAGGTAATATTAAATTATAAATAATATTCTTTTCTTTATATATATATATATATATATATATATATATATATATATATATATATATATATATATATATATATATATATATATAATATATATATATATATATATATATATATATATATATATATAATAATTTAAAATATTTTAAACAAATGCATAAAAATGTTTCATTTTAAACAACTGAAAGAAAGCACAGAACAGATGTTGAGAAGAAATTGAAGGATTCCAGTATCCAGAATAACCCTTTACAAACTGTTCTACTTTTTCGAAGAACAGGTGATGGGAATTAACACCTGCTCTTAATAGTATTTGACTCAGCTTCTTGATTAGGGGAGTGTGA